>JAOEHY010053089.1:0-46309 GCA_025447955.1 Psilopsiagon aurifrons | reverse complement strand
TCTCTTCTCCAGGCTGAACAGCCCCAACTTTCTCATCCTATCTCCATACAGGAGGTGCTCCAGTCCCTGATCATCCTTGTGGCCCTCCTCTGGCCTTGTTCCAACAGTTCCATGTCATTTTTATGTTGAGGACACCAGAACTGCACACAATACTCCAAGTGAGGTCTCCTGAGAGCAGAGTAGAGGGCCAGGATCAATCTCCTTTGACCATTATAGCTGGTTAATGCACCATATCTATAGGCAGATCATTTCAGCTGAGCTTTAGGATCACTTTGAAACTGGGGATGTTTTTGGCAGAGCCCACTGCTGCCACTGCAGATTTCCATAGTTTTTAGAACTCACCTGTTGCAGTTTTCTTTAGGACTTCATTATGAGGCCAGTGCTGGTTTTTATTCACCAGCTCAGCCAATTTACTTTAGCAAATTAATATTTATAGTAAATACTGTGAAGATTGTGGGCAGTTCTGAAATGGTGAAAACAAGCATTTGACTCATGTCCATAAATGAGTGATTCACTGGAAGTCTGATTTACATTTTCATTTGCCTATAAGCTGAAGCTGGCTGCAGAGAAACACTTTGTTTATACACATACAATTTGAGACTAATACCTTACCAACAGTATCTTCACATGCACATGTTAATATTTTAGTTCAGATGCATCTGAATGATGAAGGCAGTGATTGCTGCATAGAATTTCATGCAGGCAATGTGCATGTAATGAGAAGTATGCTAACACTTGAATCTCTTCAGTTGAGGATTAAAAATAGGCTTAAGTGCTATTTGAGATCTCTTTATTTTTATAAATGCTTTTATCTACTTTACTACAATAGGCAGGACTAATAATAGAGGATCCTGAGTATATAGAAATCATGTACTCAGTGGACTCATGTACAGTCCACTTTGCTTAGTGTCTGCTCCAAAGCCACTTGAAACAGTAGGAGCCTTTGCATAGCAGACAAAGGGAAAGAAACTATTTTTTGCCTTCAGTCTCTTATTTGCAGGAACAGAAGTGTTACCTCCCATGAAAATCCCTTCTCCTCTAGTCAGACTATTTAGCAAGCTCATTGCATATATTACTAAAATAATACAATCTTTTAATTTTATGTTTTTCTCTTAACATGTCTCAAAATATTTGGAAGCTGAAGCCTCAGTTTTGAAGTGATCTGTATCAGAACCAACTCCTGTTCTCTCTTGGGCTCTTGCAAAGTAAACAGGTGAAAGGCTCAATGTCAATAGAGCTCACTCTGGGATCAGAGCATGTAAAAGTGGTTTGGAATACAAATGGTGTAATTCGTTTTCTTGCTGCTTGATATTTTGCATGTCCTGAGATATTGCCATGGCTCTGAAGCTTTAGGATTCAGTCTTGCAAATCTTACTATGAGGGTGCTGAGGCGCTGGCACAGGGTGCCCAGAGAAGCTGTGGCTGCCCCATTCCTGGCAGTGTTCAAGGCCAGGTTGGACAGGGTTTGGAGCAACCTGCTCTAGTGGAAGGTGTCCTTGCCCGTGGCAGGGGGTTGGAACTGGATGAGCTTTAAGGTCTTTTCCAACCCAAACAATTCCAGGATTCTATGAAATACAATAGCCTGATTCCAGACCAGTTAAAAATAACAATGCTGGCAAACCTTGGGCTGCTAAATCCGAAGCAATGAGGCTGGTAACAGCACTGCTTATTCTTATGGAGAGTCACGTTCATTTTACTTGTTGCCTACAAACAAGCTGTGCTCTTTCTTGCACGTATCCAGCATCCCAGCCCAGATTCATCTCAGGCTGGTTTAGACATCTAACTGTGGCTGCCACAGCAGGAGTCCGGCTGCCCCAGGCTCCCTCTGTAGTCAATGAGAAGAGACAAGCATCTTGAGTGGTGATTCATGGACCACACCAAAGATCTGAATCATTCCCATGGAGTGGCTCTCTTGCTCCACTGATTACGGAGGCAAATGAGGGTAAATAGGTTCATGATGTAGGTGGTCAGCCAGGTGGAATGTATCCAAACCTGTTTTAGTTAGTCAGGAGCTGCATTATCACAGCTGGTTCTGAATTCTTGACTCCAGATAGTTTCTCCTTCCATTATTACTCACAACTGTGTCACATGAATCTGGCCTTTCTGAAAAGTATCCTTTTTTAATCAAAATGTCTAGCTAAATAACACACAAACCTATTGCCGTGATCTGAAAACTCGATGCACTTTTAGGTAGATATTTCATTATAGTTCCAAAACCTATTTAAAGATGTGCTGAAATCAGTGCATTCACTTACTATAGACTACATTTACATTAGATATTAGGGGTATATTTCACTCCAAAGTGAAACAGATGATACTTTGCTTTAGAAATCCGTCTAGTTCAAGGGGATTTCTGCTGCTGTAAATCCATACAAATAAGACAACAGCTGCAGTAACTCTGAACTGCGGTTGCACAACTGAAGCTGCAGTCCTTTTCAAGTTCAGTGGGTTTCTACTTCAGCGGGCATATGTGATTTTGGCAGGAATAGCAGCTAAATTTGGAAAATATTTATGGTCTTGACATACATATGATTCCCATCAAAAGAAATCATGTAAGGTCATCTGGGCTCTTAAATAGTTTTCTGCATGTCTCATTTCTTATGTCTTGTCTCCCTATCAGATGCAGTAAATCCCACTCAAAACCCTCTGAAATTTCAGAGCAGCCAATTCTGATTTGATTTACACTTGCCTTAATCCAATATAGCTCCATGTGGACCCATGTTATATAAATGTTGATGTCCAGAACTGTGTCAAGGTATGGTTTCTAGACGTCATGGCTTCTGTTGCCAAAGGGCTGACACATTTACTAATGTACTTATCTTTATACACGGGCATAACCATTAATTACCTCTGTCCTCTTCTCTGGAGGACACCTTCCAGTCTCTTCCCCTCTCATGCCTTCTCCCTCAGGCAAAGCATCTCTTCCATCTAGCAACCTCTGGAGACGTTTGTTACGGTAACAGAATAGTCCAGGTCAAATCTATCTACTGACAAAAGAATAATCAATGCTGTTGCAAAAATCCTGTTCTTTCATCTATTCATTTTGGTATAAAATGCCTGAAATGTGTTCAAAATGCATTCTGCTGCTAAGTCATTAAGTCGAAAGGACAAGGAGTAAATAAGGTACCGTTGGCTCGACTCAGAAGGAAAATGGTGTAGGCGAACTCAGACTATTTTCAGCAGAGGTTTTGTGCTGGCGTAGGGTGGCTTTGAGGCTCACAAAGGAAATTTCAGTGCAAATGAACCATAAATCACTCTGTGGGCAGAAAAAGCAGCAGATGCAACCCCGCGCCGCTGTGAAGGGAATGGAGGAGTGCTCTGCTCCTTCACCCTCTGGTGAGGAGCTCTTCCTCATGGTGGGAGGGTGGCTGCAGGTGTTTGTCCTCAGAGGACAGGGAAGGCAGCTCGGCAGGGCCGGAGCATGACACCTCCCTGGCAGGAAGGGGGTTGCTGTTTTGCTGAGCTTGGATAAACATTAGGATCTAATTTATCATGTGACAGGAAAGGAAAGCACTGCTTTCCCCCCCTCCTCCCTGTTTTAAGAGCTTTTGTTTGAATTTCATCATGTGGTTTTGAGGCACAAATAGTGGAGAGATTTAACCTGGGTCTCTGAACTTTGCCATCAGATTGTATGGAGTATGGCTCTTTCTGGTCATGTCTGCAAGTGTTATGTCTCCCTAAATGACATGGACAGGGAGCCAGACCTCATGCTGAACTCGCAAAAGAGACATCATACCCATGTAGTTAAAAAGCTCTGAGCTGCTACTGCTCTGCATCCCGTACAGTACATCTCAGTATATCATGCCCAGGAGATAAAAGAAAGGAAACATTTTTCCTGTACTTCAATAAACAGTACAGGAAAACATTTTTCCTGTGCTTTGATTTTCCTGTACTACAAAGTAAGTGGGAATCAGAAATATGTTGGTATTTTGGCATTTGCAGAACCTGGCAGTTCTCCTGACTCGATTATTTCATGTGAATTACGTGCAACACAGAGCATTATGCAAAGATCTGATTATTCAGACATGTTTATAGCATTTGAAGTCCTGACCCTAGGCTGATCTGCTGTGGACTATGGAGGACTACAAACAGGGATAACACTATGGCTTCAAAATCAGGCTTCTCAGATACGTTTGAGGTGCCTCAGAAATCCTGCTGTTGGGCAGGAGAAATCCTGCTGTCTGGGCTTTGAGTGTACCATTTACAAAGCAAGGTGTCTAATGAAGGTATCTACAGTATGCCATGTGGGAGGCATATTCCTTAACTAGGTTATTCTGGATTCAAGTTCCCTCCTGGACTAAGCCATCCTTCTGGGCATGAGTGAGTACTTTGCTCTTTATACTTGAGGAGACAGTGTCTCCCTTTTATATAGCAGACATTTACATGCCATGGGAACCCACCTGAGGCTGAAACCCATTTCTGAAGAAAGTGCTTAACCACTTACATTTCCATCTCTTGTCTGAAACTTGTGCATGATACATGAGTGATATATGATTTGAGGGTGACAAAGATAAAGGTGACAACTCCTTGAGGCTGAGGAGGGTCTACAGCTAAAACCTCCTGCCTCTCAGATGTGAAGTCCAACCACAGATGTGAAGAGCTGAGAAAAGTGAATGTGAGAGTGTCTGTGCCTTGTTAACAAAGTAGTTGAAGTGAAGATTAGTGTATGGAATTCATTAATATTCACTCTCCATTTTGGAATTGTATGGTAGGTTCTTTGCTTTCATAATGAAGCGTGAGTGTAGTTGGTGGCTACTATTTGGTTTTAACTGTTTAAGGACAAAACAAAACGTAGTCTCCACAGAAATTACATTTTCTCTCTGTTTGGGATGACCTGGAATGACATCTTTCAGGATCTAGGTGAATACTGAGGTTCACTTATTGATGTATGCCACACAACCTGGCTCTGAGATCCACGAATCTGAGTGGATGTGTTACAGTGTCAAATTTGATAGAGATTATCAACTCTGTGCCTTTACGGTGTTCAGCCTTTTGCCCTTGCACTCACAAAGTCTCCATTTGACTCATGTTAAATGTAAACAAAATCAGGCCAGATTCTTTCTACTAACATTGTTAGTTTTCACTTTCAGTTCAAGTGAAATCGTGTTGTTCAAGCAGCTGTAAATTCCACTTTATTTTTCAGCCATGTTTTGTTCTTGCTTGAACGTGTTATTTTGATGATGCTGCCTTGAGAGCTTCTTAGGCTGAAGTCCTCTTCATTCATGGTGGTACAGCAAAAGTAATCAAGATAAAAGGTGAGGATTTTGCCTTTCCTGCATGCACTGTCCACCTGAATTTGGACCTGAGAGAGGTTCCTCAACTTGCAATGTCAGTTAGGCAAAGCCAGGTCAAAAAGTTTCAGCACATCTGAACTTGTGACTCCCTAAGGATAAAGGCAAAATAATGAGCCCTGTACTACCAGTAAAGGTATCTGATGTCTCCGTTGCCCTCACACCCACAGCTGACACACCTGAGGAACATATTTACTGGGAACAAAAATTGGGACCTCAGTTTAGGAAGGGAAAGGACACAACCTGTAAGGTCTGCAGGCAGGAGTTAGTGCTTGGCAGTGGTCCTGCCACAGGGAAACCCCCACCACTGGAAACCAGTTACCTACACTGGCTCTCATACTCAAATCTCTGCCCTATGCCGGAACTGTTCATTCTTGTCAAGGAGTGGTAACAAGGTAATTCCCTTAATCTGTTGAAAAGAAGGGTGGTGAGGCACTGGAATGGGTTGCCCAGGGAAGTTCTGAATGCTCCATCCCTGGCGGTGTTCAAGGCCAGGTTGGACAGAGCCTTGGGTGGCATGGTTTAGTGGGAGGTGTCCCTGCAAGTGGCAGGGGGGTTGAACAGGATGAACTTCAGGTCCTTTCCATCCGTAACTATTCTGTGGTTCTATATTGTGTCATGAGTAGGTTTCGTAGTTTTTCAATCTCTTTTCCAAAAGTAGTTACGGCTCCATTCCTACAGGTTGTTCCCTTCTGAATACATTTCTGAATCCCTTGAAGCCACCGCAGTGTGGAAACGTCAGCTGGGATGAAATTCAATGCTTTTTGTCAGTGGAAGAATTTTGCTTTCCTGGCAATAAAGAAGCCTATCCCAACTGATGGAATGCAGTTGATAGTGGCTTATTTTTGCACACTTTAATTGTTATTCCTGCACATTTTACTGAAAGTTTATCATGCAATAGTTCATGACAATTCTGCTGCAGGTCTCCATTTTGAGAATCATAGGAAGTTCTTTTATGAGGAGGAAGTTCTTTACTGTGAGGGTGGTGAGGCACTGGAATGGGAGGCCCAGGGAAGCTGTGAATGCTCCATCCCTGGCAGTGTTCAAGGCCAGGTTGGACAGAGCCTTGGGTGGCATGGTTTAGTGGGAGGTGTCCCTGCCCATGGCAGGGGGTTGGAACTGGATGATCTTCAGGTCCTTTCCAACCTATTCTATGGTTCTATGATTCTACAAATCAGCATTTCTTCATATACCTTTACCAGTTTGTCTGTAAAAGATGTTTTTCCTCCTCTCAGAATTAACACATAACACTCTTCTTTGCTTCAAACATATTTTTTGTGCAAGTATAAGCATGAAAACTAGAGCTGTATAAACTGCACCTACAGTTGATCAGAGAATCATAGAATAGTTCGGGTTGGAAAGGACCTTAAGATCATCCAGTTCCAACCTCCTGCCATGGGCAGGGACACCTCACACTAAACCATGCCACCCAAGGCTCTGTCCAAACTGGCTTTGAACACTGTCAGGGATGGAGCACTCACAACCTCCCCGGGCAACCCATTCCAGTGCCTCACCACCCTCACAGTAAAGAATTTCTTCCTCATATCCAATCTAAACTTCCCCTGTTTCAGTTTGAACCCGTTACCCCTTGTCCTGTCACTACAATCCCTAATGAAGAGTCCCTCCCCAGCATCCCTATAGCCCCCTTCAGATACTGGAAGGCTGCTCTGAGATCTCCACACAGCCTTCTCTTCTCCAGGCTGAAGAGCCCCAACTTTCTCATCCTATCAGTGCATGTAATGTCCAAAATGGATGTTCTGCCACTACACCTGTAAAGACTACTCTGCCTGCAGGGCTTTATTTGAAGAGCTGTGTCTAGAGTATTATTAACAAACAATTTAACGGTGAAATCAGTAATTCTCAATATTGAGGGCTTTCTGCTAAAAATCAAGCCAGCTGTCACTTTGGTATCAGACTTGCAGTGTTAAGTGAGCGCAAAATGAAGATAGGGCAAAAAACCTTTAATATTTCAAAAAGTTAATCTGTATTTTTTTAAATAATGAGCAAGAGGGATTTCTTCAGTTGTTTTGAGATTTTTTTCAGTTTTAAAAGTCTCACTTTACCTGGCTGGTATCAATTTGACTTCTATTTTTTATTACCCTCCCGAATATTGCATTATAGAGGAAGGAAAGGATTATCTGATAATAGCATTGGGTTATACTGAGACTACGTGGTAACACAGCTTAATTCATAGCATTGGGAGGTTTCCTCAGGAAGAGCACAATTGATTTGGGATTTTTTTTTGCTGCTCTTTTTATATTGGAAGTCAGATCTCAGCATTTCTACAGTTACACTTCAGTGGGGTATTTATCACTCAGCGTTAAATCTGTGCTAACCAGAACTTGTCAGCTGAATGTGCCTTATAATATTTGGCTTTTTCTTTAAAGCTCCAGCTCCCAAAGTCATATGATTACATCAAAAATGTCAAGAGGAAAACAAAAACTAGATTTAGACCTCATAACTCAAACACGGGACCTGAACTCACCCTAAAGGCTCAAACACCAAAGGGAAAGAGCACAGTGTAGTAACTTTGCACTTGTAAAGATTTGTGTGTTTGGGGAAGGAAGTGTGACTCATAATGACCCTTTCTAATCAGCGCTGGGTGTTGAGATGTTGTGTTTACAAATTCAGTGTCCCATAATTCAGTCACAAATCAGCACAACCTCTCCTGTGCAGGGACTGCTACTTCTTGGCCTGATGTGCCTCTGCCTGGATAAGTGGCCTCTGAATGCTTTGCAGAGCTTTCCACTACAAAAGCAAGCGTAGGGTTCCAAATGCAAAGGTTTTATTCACAGTGGTAAAACAAAGAGAGAGAAGAGATTTTTCTGAGCTTTGCCTACAAACTCCATCCTTCCTCATGTGCGTGATAAAAGCTTTAGGAAAACAATCCTCTAGGATCAGAGCAAAAGCTATATAAACACAAGTGGAAAACGTTTATATGCTGTTTTGGAAACTGCTTACACAGGAAAAAAAGGAGTCTTTTGTCAGTGAAGCCAAACCCTGTTTCCTGTGGAGAATAAGCTACAGAAGTCACACTGGAGCTGTGCTGAGGACATGGTGGCACCGCTTCCTCACAGGGTGAGGTGGGAGAGGCTTTGGGTGCTCCTGGAATCATAGAATGGTTTGGGCTGGAAAGGACCTTAAGTTTATCCAGTTCCAACCCCCTGCCATGGGCAGGGACACCTCATGCTAAACCATGTCACCCAAGGCTCTGTCCAACGTGGACTTGAACATTGCCTGGAATGGAGCATTCACAACTTCCCTGGGCAACCCATTCCAGTGCCTCACCGCCCTCACAGTAAAGAACTTCTTCTTTATAGAAAATCTAAACTTCCCCTGCTTAAGTCTGAACCCATCACCCCTTGTCCTATCGCTACAGCCCTGAGCCTTTGGGCAGCACACACATGTGTTGTACGAATTAAGGCTGCACGTGGCTGCTTACGCTGCTTCAAATGTTGTTCTCTGCTGCCCCAACACCCATGCAGGCTTTGGCACCTCCAGCCATTTCACTCACCAGAGCCGGTAGTTACACTGTTCAAGTGGTTAAAACCATCGCCCCACAGCTCTGTGACCTACAAATAAATGCTGCAAGGGTGCAGATGCAGGGTATGGGCTGAGGCCAGGTCCATGGTGAGAGGGCAAGCTGAGGGGATGGGGGAGCGGGCGGAGCGGATGAGATCGGGCTGAGGGGATGAGATAGGGCCGAGGGCTCGGGGCAGGGCTCCCTCCCAGCGGGCGCTGCCCGCAGCAGGCAGCGGCTGTTTGCTGTCAGGAGCGGGCAGACCCGCCCGGCAAGGCCGTGCCGCGACACGCAGGCCGCGGGAAAGACTGCGATTGCGGGGCGACTCTGGCACAGGCGGCGGCGATGACTGCAGTCCTGCCTTGTTGCTCAGCCCTCAGCGAGCAGGCCTCCTACCCCGGGGCTCACCCCTCCTTTGGGGCGGACACCCGTGGGCGGCGGGAGTATCGCTTGTAAGAGAAAGGCAAGGCACCCAACAGGGCTGCCGCCCGGCGGGACACCGGGTCTCGAACCCGCGTCCCCGGCGGCGGCGAAGGAGCCTCCCCACGCGGTGCATTGTGGGCCCGCACTGATTTATGCAGGAGCCGCGGAGGGCGCTGGGAGGAGCGGGAGGCGGCGGTGCCCGGGGCCGGCGGCGGTCGGGGCTCGGCGGCTGCGGCGATCGGGGCTCTGCGGTGCGTGAAGGGCCTTTACCGCCCCCTGAGGCCGCGGCGCCACCGCCGGGCCGAGGCTGCTGCGGGACGCAGCGGTACTACCCGGCCTCAGCCGGCCCCTCGCCGGCCACCACGGACGTGGAGGAGGAGGAGGCGGCGGCGGCGGGCGGAGCCGGGCCCGGCCCGCAGGGACGCGAGTCCTCCCGCCGTCGGGGAGCTTGCCCCGCCGGTCGGTAGGGGCCGGAGGGCGGGCTCGCTCTGTGTCAGGGCCTCCACGGCCGGACTTTCTGCTGAGGGGCTTCGCTGAGCCCCGGGCGGTGTGCGCGGGCTGTGGGGCCGCGCTCCCGGCATCGCTGGGGCCTCCGGTGGGGCGAGGGGAGGCCCGGCCCGGCTCTGTGCTCCCCGTGAGCAGCGGAGTTGTAGAGGATCAGAAAAGCCCCGTCTCCTCAACCGGCATCTTTGTTCATCGGCCCTGCCGCGGGGAAGAGAAGCGGCGAGCACGGGCGGGAGCTGCCGGTGCCCCCGCCTGCCTTCGGGGCCTTCCTCCCCCGCCTGTGCCTCCCGGCGCTGGCTCCGTTCTCGGCCGGTGTCTTTGACCCCTTTCGGCTGGATATCTCGGTTCTGAAGCATCGTCGGTGTGACTGGCCAGGGCGAGAGCGGGCGGAGGATTAACGCAGAGGAAACAACAGGTCTCCCTTCTCCTCGCCTTCCAGAGCGATACCAGCGCCTTGCTCTTGGGATTATAAATGTTTGAGCTAAGACCCAGGGACCTGGAAGGAGAGCCTCCCGCTGGAATTAACAGAAGAGGAAAGAAGGGAGGCTTTTCCAAATCCTTCACGAGAAAGCTTGTGCCGTTTTCCCATGCTCTCTGTACTGTGTTTAGTAACGCAATTGTGACCTGAGCGGAATTTAAGAGCGATGAACTGTTGAAGCTTGTTACACCACTGCATCAGACTGTATAAGTTTTTACTCTTTTCTTTTCTTCAGCACATGATTCCTCCATCCCAGCTGTTGCAGGACCTATGGGCCATTAATAGAGGGATGGGAAGCTGAGACAGTTTATTTTCACATTCTTCTGTTGTGGGGACTTGGCTGGTTAACTGAAGCTGCTGCTGCTTTTTACTGGATCTGCTCTTTTCTTGGCAGGTTTATTTGTTTTCACGTGTGCGGGGTGTTTCAATTAAATAGACATTGGACTAGAGCTGAATGGATGCTTTGCGATCCGAAAGGTTTTTGGGGGTAGCAAAAGCCCACTGAAAACAGAAGAACTGGTACTGCAGGAAACCTGGGGCCTGTTTTCCAAGCCTTCTTATTTTATTGAGCAAGGTAAATAACGTAGTGGTGTTAAAAATACAGAGCTTATGGTAGTCATGCATGAAAATGTTGCAGAGCACTTCAGGCTATTCCAAATCTTTTAAGGTATTGAAAGGTCCCACATTAACGTTCAAAATAAGTTTAGTTGTTCTTTAAAACGTTCCCATACGAGTGTGAAATTTAAGCCTGAAAACAAACCGTGGTACCTGAGAGAGTTGAGGAATCTGTTTCTGATTTGCCTTGGCTTATTGCAGGGTGCTGATGTTGGGAGGCTGGCTGAAGAACTTCCCAAGCATTAATGGTTCAGTGACAGTGTGCAGTAATTAAATCAGTTTGTCTTCCCCATGCTTTTTAAAGACTTGATGTATTTAACCTCTTGTAAGGATCGGTTAGGGTCTCTTAAAAGTCCTTCAAGGTTAACAATAGTACAGTGCTTAATTTGCATTGTTAGCTGTATTCAGACTCTGCTTTTAATTATTTTTGCTTACCTTTTCTTTTGTTATCCACAGTGACAGCTGCTGCCACTTCATAATGAGTTTTTTGCTTTTTATCTTCCTTTACCTGTGTTTCACCTGAATTGGACTATTTGGATTTACCACTAATTTGCATGCATCACTTTTACCATATACTTTCTACAGCCAGCATAAGCTCAAAGTACTGTTTGAGATACTATCTTTGTATGTTCCTAGCACTGGAAGAAGCAGATAATGCTTCTCAAAATATGCAGTGTAATCACTTACTGGCTTGAGTCTGTAATTTTTGGTGGCACGCTGCACACCTTACCTTTGTTTTTCTTTAAAGAGCTCAGCAGCAGTTTGCTTTCAACAAAAATATAAATCCATTAAAATGAGATCACAGTGTGAAACACAGCTGTAAAAATCTGGTTTTGCGAGAAGTCACAGGATTCTCATTATGAAGTGATGCCTTGATTAAACAGATTGTAAACCTTTTCTCCCTCGGTCTTAACGGCAAACACTAAGGTGCTGGCAGCCTTTGCTGATGCTATCATTGGGAAAGCTATGTTGGTATTATGGGTAGCATCCCAAGTTCTTTTGCTTATCCTGTTTAGATTTGTTTGACTTAGAAATGTATGGTCTTTGTTTTGTCTTATTTTGTTTCAAGATGATGTGTGAGGTGATGCCAACCATCAGTGAGGCAGAGATTCCCTCTGGGGGAAATGGAGGCCATGGTTCAGGTTCCCCATTACAGTCAGATGCTGATTCCCATTTTGAGCAATTAATGGTATCCATGTTGGAAGAAAGGGATCGCCTTCTGGAGACACTGAGAGAAACTCAGGAGACGCTAGCATTGACCCAGGGCAAGCTACATGAAGTTGGTCATGAGAGAGATTCCTTGCAGAGACAGCTCAATACTGCACTGCCACAGGTATGGACATTTTGAAAGGAAGGTACCTTTTGATAATACTTGTATTCTTTGTGTTATTTTGTTGGCTTGCTTGTATTTAATTTGCTGAAGAGTTACGTCAGGGGAAGATGAATCTCACTTGGTGCTTTCCTGAAGTATCTGTTGGTGCTTGCTCACTTGGAGAAAGAAAAGCACGGCAAGCAGGGAACATCAGCCCTTTGCTCCAGTATACTTTCTTGGCTTCTGGTGTTTCTTTGGCTTAGCTTAAATGTGAAGCTGTATCTCCATTCTGTTGTTCAGTAGAACTTGATGGCTTTCTCCTGTCACTGTTTCTGATGTTGGTTTTAATTGCTGGATTTGTTCATGTACTTAAGACATTCTGGGAAATAAAGCAAGCCATTCTCTTACCATAATGGACTTCAACTTAAAAACTTGCCAAGTTTAAGACTGCTACCTTGTGAATAAATGCTGAGTGGTCATAGCATGGGAACACTGCACTCATGGTTGTTTAGTGAGGTGTTTTAAGTCATTAGCTCCTTTTGGACAGACTTCTGGAGGATGCAGTGTACGGACATACAACCTGTAGTGCTGAATGCATTGCACAGAGCAGTAGTGTGTAGTTAGAAAAAGGGATTAGTGTGTAGAGAACTACTCTGTTGATTACAGTTAAGAAGAATACAGCTGAACTTTGAACACTTGGAAAGGCATTTGATTGTAGGCAAAGCAGAGGCTGCTTTCAAGTGTCAGTTAACTGTTGATAATCTTGTACTTCCTAGTACAAGCTGGTTGTCCCAAATGTCACGTTGATTTTATACTTTCGTATGTTATGCCAAGAAAACTTACTAATTTTACGAATGTTTACATAGCCTTAAATATTGTATTTACTGTTGATACCCTTTAAAACAACAGGTTTAAACCCTTCTGCTTCCACTGTTCTCATTATCATATAATTACTGTATGACCCTTGGTATGTACTAGCAACTACTAAGGAATAGAAACTAGGAAGTAATACATGTTAATCTAGTTGTGTTACTGGGGTATGATGGAAATCAGAAAGGACAAGTTTCCAGCCTTTGATGCTCCCTGGGTTAAATCATGTGCTGCAGGCAAAAATCATTCATTGTTGTTTTTTGGTTGTAATAATTATGGCTTCTCTTTAGCTGCAATGTCAGGTACATTAATGGATGCCATTAACCAATTGTGTGATCTGTAAACTTGGAATTTGTGGCTGGGTAGAATCACCCAAGCTCTGCGCTGTACTGTTCCTCTTTTCCCTTTTCAGTTCTCAGCTTTCCTTCCTAAATCTAGTCAGCTGCTTAGTTTTTAAGTAAGCATTTCTTTCTAAACATTTCTAAAAGATTAATGTTAAAAACAATTCCTATTTTCAGGAATGTCATAATTGCAGAGTTTCACATGAAATCTGTAGGAGAGCAGGTCTCATGGTTGAGTTGAGAGACAAATTTTGCTGCTATGTATACAAATACACAGGAGTGTATGAATTTTTGCAGATTGCTATTGAAAACAAGTGTTGGCTTAGTGTGAATCTGTGACACTCCTGTCCTTTGTGGTGCTTGAGCTCGAATGATTGTGGAAAGTGGCGCTTTCAAAAGGCGGGGATGTTTTATTAGTCTTGCTTCAATCAGAAGCAATTGCTGTATTTGACAAGGTTTTGTTTTGGTGAAGAGTCAGTTACTTCAGAGGTGTCAATTTTTGATGAGGAGAAACAATGTCGGGTATTTGGTGTTTTTTGAGCTCTAATGAGTGCTTCCTGGGAAAACTCTGTGGTGAGTGTAATATCTGAAACTACTCAAATTTTCTTGTTAATTATTTCAGGCTGAGCATTCTCTTGAACTACTGCCTCAAATGACCCATTGTTCAGCTGTGGATTGCAAGGAGGGGTAGAAGAAGGATAACTTTGAATTTACAGACAGCTATGTTGTATTTGTCTCAGGGAAGAAGAGATTTAGTAGTGTGCCTTCTCTTAAGGTTCTTTTATCAGTAGTTTTCAATTAATAGATTCATTTTAATAGATCACAGGTTGAACTGTGAAGATCCGTTTAGTTGTACAGGTATTAGTGTAATTGCATGAATTACTAAATCACTATGGAGCCAACGTATTATTTCTCCCTCAGACTTGTAGGTAGCTTGCAGCACATCTTTGTAGTTGATTTTGGAGTGCTTTGTCTTAAGGAGTATTGAATTGACTTGTTTGTATGTCTGCTTTTCCTGTTTCATATATTTAGCAGAATCAGCCGGTTAGACTGTTCTGATGACTGATGGAAACTCCTTGTGTAAAAGGAGGAATGCCAGATTGATTTCTTCTATGCCAAAACCACTTCTCTGTTTTTAGTATGAAGGCATTCAATCTTTTATGGCATCCCTGCACTTAATTCCTGACATTCTCTGAGTTTCTCTGCCTAAGGAAGAGTCTCAGACTGTTGTGTACATAGTTAAACAATGGCAAATGGATACTTATGTATTTGCACCTCTTGTAGATCATAAAAGTGAATGCAATTTAGTCTGCAGCAGTTACGTGCATTTTTGAGGTGCCAGGGAAGTTGTCTTGTCTGGTATACCTGTAGTGTGGCGGTCAGCCAGTGATTTAAAGGCATTAGCTGTAACTCACATTAACCCATTAACAGCTCTTTGGAGGAAGAAGACTCCTGTTGTGGATGTCTAGTTTGCAGAGAGAAGAGCATTGTAATCTTCTATAGATGTACTTTATCTGTGACATTTACACAGAGAAAAATTGACTGTGTGGTTTTTTTTTGCATGGACAGCTGGAAACGAAACACATCAACGCTGTCTTGATAGAATAACTGGATTCTTGGCAATGCTTTTTGTTTTCTGGGAGTTACCTTCTATTACAGATTACCCCAGTCAAACTGCACTCTGACCTTGGAATGTGAACTTGATGACATGAAAATGCTGTGCCAGAACTTAAAATTGATTTTTATTCTGCCTCTAATTTTTCACAGGGGAAAAAAAGAGAACTTTGCTTTGAGAACTTAAAGCAGCTTTATTTTTAATGTAAATGTGTTCAGTTCTGATTTAATTACAGTCTTAGTGGATTGAATTATGCCCTTCATGTGCCTTTTAGAGTGTGTTCTACGAAATTCTAAAGAAAGGTTTTTGTGCTTAATCTGTGAAACACACAGGATGCTACTGCATTTAGAAATAAACTTGTGAAGCTAGAAGATGTCTACGCGACTGCCAGCTCTTGCTGTCGTGGTGTTGCAGAGTGGGGTTCATTTTGCTGGTAGAATTTAATATAGATCATAGAATCATAAAATCATAGAATCATAAAATCATAGAATGGTTTGGGTCAGAAGGGAGCTTAAAATCATCTAGCTCTAACCCCCCTGCCACAAGCAGTGACACCTTCCACTAGAGCAGGTTGCTCCAAGCCCCATTCAGCCTGGCCTTGAACACTGCCCAGCATGGGGCAGCCAGAGTTTCTCTGGGCACCCTGTGTCAATGCCTGAGCACCCTTGCAAGGAAGAACTTCTTCCTTAGATGTAACCTGAACTTCTTGTGTTTAAGTTTAAACCTGTCACCCCTTGCCCCATCACTATGATGTTTCTGTAAATGGAAATGAGAATTTAAGTTACAGAGACTCTGGTACCTAGCAGAAGTAAAAGCACAGCAGCTTATATCAGAATGGCAATTCTAATACGTAAGCTTATAAAAATCTTAGATGTAGAAATGTCACATTTCTGTAATACAGCAACACTTAAGGTCATCTTAATCTTGCACTTCAAGTCTTTTTTGCCTTAAATTTATAAGACTTTGTTTTCATTTTTGTGCAAGGTAAGTAAAATACATTTTTTCAGTGTATACATAGGGGAAGCTGAGAACTTTGTTGGGGGATCTGTCTGTAAATAAGAACATGTGGAGGGAAAAAAATGCTGCCTATAATTTTGGCTTGGCTTTGGCTTCCCTGGGTTGCCCAACATATCTTAATTGGAAATGTCTGCAGCAGGCCCTCTTCAGCTGCTTTCTAACTATAGGAAATACCTTATCAGTACTGTACATTTCACTTACAAATATAAGCAAACATGTTATTTTGTTTAGTTAAAGTCAGGTACATCTCTATAGAATTACCTTCCTCACCCAGTCTCAGAAATACTGTTCAGTGTCTCACATGAGAAATATCTAAACACTTGGTCCAAGGACTGTGCTGGTATTGTTTTATAATGGTGACCTGAAGGATTTAGTTGCCATTTTAATAATGGTGGTGGTTGGATTTCCTCCAGACAAGTTTTAAATAATACAGGATGTCATAGATGTGGAAATAAGGTTTTGAATTGTACATAATATGAAGAACACAGTTGCAGAAAGTACATTAAGGAAGCGCCTTGCCAAACTTTGCAGCAGCTGAAATTTCCTTGGCATTTTAAGTGCAGCTCCATTTCCAGTGTTCACAGCTGTTCAGCCTTGAGGTGACATGGCTCTTCTTATTCTTGCAAGATGTGGTACTGACTTCTAAATAAAAGACATTAATCTCAGCAGAGAGCACTGTGTCCAGAAATGATAATGATCCAAAAGGATTTAACATCTGTGCAAATGTATGTCGGAGGAGATGCATCCTCTCCTTCCCTCATCCCATTGTGACAGCAAAGATCAACCTGACTCTTTCCATTGCCTTTTCAGACAACTAGAAGCTTAGTCTATGTTGAGTTTCAGTTGTTAAATCTTACTTGGCTGTTGCTGTTAGTCAGTTACTGGATAGATTTCTCTTTACAGTAGTTCAAGTCAGATGGAGATAGGAATTAATATTCAGAGTTCTTTACTGACTGTATCAATAAACCTTAACTTTTCTTACCAAACATTTTCTTAACGTTTCTTTCTTTGTGTTGAAACAGTTTCTGTCCAAAACTTTAAGAATATCAAGTTATCTGAAAGTATGCTCTATGACTGGTCAAAAAGAGGAGTAGCTGCACTTAATATAATGGAGTATATTGAGGACCAAGTCTCTGGCATTTATTCTCACTTCTTGGTTTCTCTTTTAAAGAGTTTTGGGTGAGTTACTGAAATATCCCACCCCTCCTCAGCAGACTTCTGCTTGCATGTTGTTAGCAACTTGCTGTTTATACTGTGCTTTAGTTTATCTTGATTATGAAAAGACCTTTTAGCCAGATGGAATTTAGAGTTAGTTTGAAGTTTTCTTGTATTTGAGGATGAATTTCAGTGCTGTTTTGATGTCCCATCAATCTCTTGAATACAAAGACTTTGGGAAGCCTAAACCTACTGTTTTTATTTTCCGTAGTTTGTTTGGAGGAAGACTGTTTTGATGACTCTGCAGAAAAGCTTTTTTTGTTTGTTTTTAATAGGGATATAGCCCTGGCAGATGAGCTGGTGATTATTTTTTCCTACTCTTCTGTGTACAAATGCGTGATAATGGGTTTGTTAGTGTTTGTTAGTCTTCACTTGCAATCTAATAGCTGTATATAAGCTTGGGTGGAAAGAGCTATAATCAAAACAAGCTGTTTTGCAATCTTAGGATGTATTTAGAGCCAGGTGAACTTCACGTATATCCACATCTATGCTAACTTGCCCATAGCCACTTATACAACAGGTAGTGTTTATTTTGGTATTCTGAGAATTCTTTGCTTGCAAGACCTTGCATTTTTCTGTCCTCACTAAATACTACTTTAAAGGTGTTTGTTAGCAAGACTTAAAGATTCTGATTGGAATTTCCATCCAGACTCTTGGATATTTTTATTTTTAAAGAAGTATGAATTAATTACGATGTTCTCCCATCTGCCTCTTGGAAGTTCTTTATGTTGTAACATCCATTGGTCTATGACTTTGGTTTCTCCTTTCTGGTATTTATTTAGGAGAGGTGGATGTTGGTTTTACTTGCTACAGGATTTGATCTTAAAATTAAGAGTAAATGTATATGCTTCGATATGTGTAAATCCCTTATAGGTAACAATGTTGTCAGAGAACTTGAATCTTTTGGAGCGAACATTTTAGCTGTCTATTAGTAATTGTGCTTTATGCTCTTCCTAGGTTACCACCGTGTTCCAGAACTCAAATAATGCATTTCACAGTTATTTTTTCCTTTCTAATTTTTTCTTGCTTTGAAGGAATATGAAAGAAGTCTTCAGTTAAGCTGCTTTTAGCAATTTAGGGAGCTTAAGTCACTTTAAGTCTGTAAGGCTGACTGGTGTCTGTTGACATATATTAGAGAATACTTCTCATAATCTCTTGCTCATATGGATTTTGAGCTACAAATACTGAGAAGGGATAAATGTACATTGTGTGTGTCAGGTAATCTGGGTGTTCATGACTTTCCAAGTGTATTTTTTTGTAAGCCTGCCTGTGGAGTCTCCAAGTGTAAATGGGGAAATGTGCGGCAATTCTTGCCAGGAAAAATGTTTTCATATTCTCCAGGCTGAAGGAAGAATTATTATTGTGCAGTTGAGTGGAGTGAGTTTTTTATTCAACTTGGACTTTTTCACAGGAGTGCATGGAAATGGTGTTTCTGCATCTGTATAACTGTGTATCCTTAGGTCACTTGAGATGACACTGCTGGTTGATACGTTCAGAATTGGAGAACTGTGATTACAATACTAGTTGAGGTTAATGCTCAGTTTCATTCTGGTATGTTGTTTTCCTTCAGGGTCTCTGTAACCTGATGTGAAGAGTTGGTTAACTTGATTTTTTTGCCTGTGACCTTTATCTCTTCCAGACTTTACTTTGGGTTTTGTATAGGCTCTGCTGAATATCAGCTCCTTTTCTTCTTATGGGCATGACAAGGCTCTGTGGCCTGTAGCGGTTTTTCAGAGCAGCTTTGTTGCTTAATCTTCTCTTCTGTTATTCCACAGTGGCTAGCCTTGAACTTTATCCATATGTTTATGTTCATGTCTACTCAGGATATGGTTTTTGAGGATAGTGTGACAATCTTAACAGGAATATGATTTTAGTTGCATCTGAAATATACTATGATTTTTGATGGGTACACATGAATAAGAACAGTCTATGTATAACCAGATGAGCTACAGGAAGAGATGTCTTCAGTAATATGTTATATGTTAGAAATAGTTTTTTGTTTTAGAAATTCTATGAAGTGCTCCAAGATTCCTTAATGAGAAGGATTCTTACACTGCAAGTATTAGGCATAATTGGGCATCGTCAGGTCAGATCTTGAAAGAGGACCATCAGTTGTTTAAAGGGCCATGGAGACGAAAAGATTGAAATCTTGGAAAGATTGAAATGTGCATCCTTCTAGTTTTATTGAGGAGAAAAAAAGAGCTTCCACTTGGAAAAGAAGCGAGTGTTTTCTATTTGTTGTGATAGGAAAATGGGCAAGCTTTGATTTTTAAATTATTTGTTACTATTTACTTTTTAGGGTTTTTTTTTTCCTTCCCCCTCTGTAGAACAGCAGTCTATATTTGGGTATGCTCTAAGTCATGCTGTGTTCTACCTTACTCCTTTTGCTAGTACATGATGGAGTTTGGTACCTAACTGTTTCACGTTTGTCTGAAAGTATTCTGAAGCACAGTATTTTCTTCTTTTAATCCTACCACCCATATAAATACATATTGAATTTGGTTCTGTTCAGTTTAAATTATGTATAGGGAAACAATATTTTTAAGTGTAAATTTATCTCTTTATAAAGAGTTGCTCTAAAGACAGTAGAATATATGGTAAAACTGAGTAAAGAATGTAGACCATGGGTTAATAGAATCTTTACTTTTGGAAGAAGTGGGACTCTTTTCCCACCTTAAATTCACAGACCACTGCACAGTATAAGGGTATAAGTATATAAGCTGAATAATTTACATAGCTAAAAACCCAAAACAAAGCCACCCTAAGATGTACAGTTTAAACAAAGAATTAGTGTTGACCTGTATGGAGTTTAGAGTGGCTTGATGTATAGTTGAAAGATCTTATTGTGAATGTTCATGTAAAGAAACGACCTTGCAGTTGAAGTTTATTAATAGTTGTCTTTTCAACATTGACAGTTTCCTGTACTGAGGAATGGTGTTTGTTTTGAATGACATGAAAAGGAATTTTAGCTGCCCAAGTCCTTGGTGTAAAAGCTAAAACTTTCTTTCATGTGGAAAGGGCTCACTCCATAAAAAAGATCATAAAATCCTGTTATTTTACTGGGACATTTTAATGCTCCTGGATCCATGGTTATCTCAGTAAATAATAATGAATTTTAATAAGCAGGTTTTAGCACTATTTCTGGGCATGGTCATGAAACCAGAGAGGGAGAGAGGTATCTGAAAGTGGAATTGCTTGCTTGTTTTATTGTGTGCTGCTTGATGTGAAAGCCTGTTTGCTGTGTAAATCAAAATTGGTTTAAGAAGTGGAGGGAAAAGGGAATTCTGCTTGCATCTGAAAGGCCTTCTGCCTTGTTCAGTGGCAGGGTTTGAATTGTGGATTCTCAAATGTCAGATGTGAGTCTGTCAAAATAATTTGGCAATATATGCTTTGACCAATAGAATGTCATAGTCTAGACTCTCCTCTTCTTTGCTCTGCTGTCCACAAATTGGAACTTCTGTAGCTGAAAGTGTTTTACCATGGTGGGGTTCGTGCTTCCCGGTTAGCCTTGCCATGAATGAATAATACTGGACCTAAAGTCTGTTACAGGCTGTGCTTTTCACTGTAGTTTGTGCTTGGGTAAGACTTGTGTGTTTGCTGTCCTCAAGGGGAGCCTGAAATCTGTGTAATTTCATGTTCTCTAAGGTTCTCTTGTGTATTGAAACTCCTGACATCTTGCACTTGAATCTCTTGCTACTACAAGGATTTGAAACATGGGCTACCTTTTGTCTTTTAATTTGGGAACCCAGAAATTGAAGAAATTTTTGTTCCAAATTGAAGGTAATTAAAAAAATTAAATGGGATTCAAATGTTCAAAAGAGCTACCTATGGTATATGTTCTTCAGATAATCTAATTATGGGAGTAAAGGATGACTCTACAGCTGAGAGACCAATGTTGAAACAGCAGAGCATGTGTGGAGGCTGCTCTTGGATTTATGGGTCAGTCTGTTTGCAGTTCTTACGTGTTCGTGCGTGTCTTAGATAAGCTTTTAACTTCGGAATATCTCTTCAGGGCTCCTCTATTTGCTCTATTACATTGGGGTGAATGACTAAAAGTTTGGTTTAGATAATGTTGCAGATGAACTCTGAATGTTGAGGGGTTTTATTGCTTTTATTCCCAAGTCATGTATTTTACATGCAGTGTTCCCACCTTCTTGTAGTTAATGGGGAAAAAGGCTTGGAAGGTCTTAGCATTCTTTTAGCTTTGCGTTGAGGAGCACGAGGCAGGTGCATCTTGTAATTTATGCCTTTGAGAACATGCAGCTTGGAGTTCTCAGAATGTCTTTGGAGGGTGTAGTTCAACAAGATCATCTTCCAAAAGCTGAGCCTTTGTTTTAATAATCTGGAATTACTTCATGTAAAATGGCTCTGAAAAAGGTTTTTTGGATTTTAGCGCTTGCTG
This sequence comes from Psilopsiagon aurifrons, assembly GCA_025447955.1. Lineage (NCBI taxonomy): Eukaryota > Metazoa > Chordata > Aves > Psittaciformes > Psittacidae > Psilopsiagon > Psilopsiagon aurifrons. The sequence continues at coordinate 24,706 of JAOEHY010053089.1, read as the reverse complement.
CTTCTCCATGCAGGAAAGAAGCTGTCCTTTCTCCCTCCTGGAATATTAGTTATGCTGATACTTAACGTTGGTGTAACTCTGTCCCCTGTTGGAACTGTAGTCTTCAGACACTGTGCAAGTCTTCTGTAATTTGTGCAGTGGTTATAAAAGGTTAAGTCCTGGGAGGTAGCAGAGGAGAAATGGGCCAAGCATGCCTTTACTCAGTGGATTAGGAGGCTGCAGCATTTCCCTGTTGCATCATCTTTCTCTATTTGTAGCCTCGTGTGGAATAGGAGCTTCTCTTCTCCTCTCCTCAGACAAGGTTCTTCACCAATCCATCTTCTGCTTCAGCGTTTGTTACTGGTTACAGCATGTTAAAAGGCTGTCTTTGCCTCTTCTTTCTTTTATTCCTTTCCTGCCTTTCAGTTTTATTAATATCCCTGGTTTTGTTCTTGGATGAAACATGATTTTTGGGTGCAGGTGGTTATGGGGTTTGAAGCTGTTGATTATGGGCGTCTTTTGCTGCAGACAAATTCGCTTTGAAAGTTAAAAAGCTTTAAGAAAACCCCATAAACCAACTCTTAGACACTTTATGCTGGTGAGGTAAGTTTTCCTCTCATCTGTTGCAAGGCATGAGACTACTGTTTTTGCATGGGTTGAATTGCCTTTATTTGTAAAAATGGAGCAACTTTTCTATGCAGTGGTCCAGTTGCATTTATTCTGAATATTGCAGATTTGGATATATTTAGCTTCAGTTAGCCTAGTAAATTCACTTAGCATGTAAACTGGGGTGACTGAGTACAAAGAAATAGAAAAAGAGTATGTAAAGAGCCTGTAAGTTGAATTTCCTGCTGAAGGCATGTGTCTATCCTCGTTGAGTATTACTTGCTTAAACAAGTCTGATGTTATAAGACTGAAGTGTTCATCACTTGGCAAAATAAATAAATATATATAATAGGAGAGCTCGGAGGGGGGAAGTACGTGTTGATGCTTGTTTAATGAGGGTGGCTTGGCCAGCCTTATTCAGATATTCGCAAGCATTCCCTTTTAACGTAGTGTGAAAAAGCACTTTATAACTACTAGCCACAGAGTTAAACCTGACGACTAGAGGCCAAGATGAATGATTAGAATAGGGCAGGGCAGTGGCTCAGCTGCTGCTTGCAGCTTTTGCAAGCAGAAGTATCTTGTCACTGAAATGATCATGCATGACTGATCTTGTCCTGGCTCTGTTTCCAAAAGAATAATATTACTCATGTGAGGATGAAGTTTTTAAACACATTAGATCGCAGTATTTGGGAATAAATCAGTTTTGAATTTCTAAACCTCATGGGAATTTCATATTAAATGAGGGCTGAGCCAGAATTGTGCTATTGCTTGTGTGTGCAGCTTGTGAGGAGTTGATAGACACTTCTTTTTCTTCCCTTGCCTGCAGAAACTGATTGGTAATTCAGCGTTGTTTACAACTTAAAGGATCTTGCTATAACTTTGCAGTAGCTGCTTAGCCTCTGTAATGGGGGCTACTGGGAAAAATATTGAACTTGCTAAGTTTTCTCAGCATATCTCACAGTAGTTTAAGGATTTAGCATTTTTGAGGAGCTCTATGCTGTGTATGGGATTCCAGAACATCTTGACCAGCTTTATGTGGAGCGGAAAAACTGAAATGAAATCTCTCTCATGTCATATTAAAGATGGAGACTGGTTTTGTCCCATAGCTTGTCAAACTGGTAATGCAGGATTCTTCCTTTTTAATTAAGTACAACTGTATTCTCCTTTTGCCATAGTGGGTATGGGTGTGGGCAGGTTTCTTCACTGACATGGACTCCAAAGATGGAGATGCTTAAAGCTACATCTAAGAAGTTGTGCTGCTGCTTACTGTATTAGTTACTAATCAAAATAGGTTAGGCTGGGGGTGCAGGAATGTGGCAATTTGTATTGTGAAACCCTCAGAATTTGCCGATTCTGAGTGTAACTGAGGGGCAGTTGTGTTTCAAACACCCCCCAAGTATTGTGAACTTATTTCTAAGGTAAAGTGTTCTGGAATATTGGTAGTTGGACTGGTACAGTATTGGAAAGGATTACTCTGTTATTGACTGCTCTCAACAGTTAGTTCTGCACACAGCAGCCTGACACATCCCAAGTTGAAAAGCCTGTTTCTCAGCGATGACTAAAGTTTTCCTGATACATATTTTAGCTGATCTTGTACATTTTCCCAAGCTTAACAAGCTTGGTATGGTTTCAAATACTTCTGTTCCCTATCTGCCCTTTCAGGAGATGTCTTCATGTACTCCCAAGAGCAGCTGAGGTGCAACTCTTTTTGCATAACCACTACAATGAAAAGATTCTAGCCATGTGATGGAAGAAGGTTTTCTGCTATTGCATATGAATAGATGCTAAGTTTATGGCAAGTCTGAAGAGTCCTTCTCTATTTCCTATGCTTGCTGCTAGGTAGCTGTTACCTTCCACCTGTTGGAATGGTTCTGCTTTTGGACTTCATTGCTCAGAAGATTCACAGTGTTGCTGAGAAGGGACAGCGTTTTAGAAGTATTTTGTAAAGACAAGAGGAGAAAATAGCTTAAAGCTAGAAACTATTTCTAGTTCATTTCTTACTCTGTGCGTTCTGTTAAGTTGCAGGGTTCAACCCCCCAGTAGAGTATTTGGAGAAAACCTTTGGGAGGAAATAAGTACTTTGGTATAGTTCACTGGTTAGATGTGTAATCTTTAGTACAGATCTGTAGCTTTATAAGTAAGGCTGTGTTAAAGAGGCTGCCTTGAAACTGGGTTGCGTCCACTCTGGATTAACTGGGCAACTTATCTAGTGGAAGGTGTCCCTGCCCATGGCAGGGGCTTGGAACTGGATGAGCTTAGGGGTCCCTTCCAACCCAAACCTTTCTGTGATTTTAAAAGATACCCTGTGTGATCCACTGTACTTGGAACAGGCCTCAGATGCTGGCAATTAGTTGAAGTCTGATGAAAGGATTAAGAAATTACCTGGAAAAATGATGGATTCTTAATGCTTCAATGATCACAAGGCTCATTGCCCTACAGGAAGATGCTTAGCAAACTACCAGTTGTTAGACTGCAGGAGGAGTAACTAGATGAAAGTGACTTGGAACACGACATTGTTTAAATCTTTCCTTGATTCCACAGACCTACAAAGGAGTTGCAGGATGCAGCTGTGGCTTAGCTTTGTCTTCCAACACATCACCAGCAAGTGGTCTTGTAGATACCAATTGTTGCAGATGTTAATACAGCACTGTGTTGTATGTAGGTCTCATTAATGGTGGAGCTTGGAAGATGCTCAGAGATTGCCATGTGTACGTTGCAGTGCAAAGTACAGTAGATAATCAGTGACTGTTGGTTCTCCAGTGATGCACAAAGATACATTTTTGTATGAAACTTTACCCCTAGTCCTGTATGCATAACAGGGCTGTTTTATGGAGTTTAGAGGAAAATTAAATACAAGAGTATAGGCAGTAATGATTGTGCTAGTCTGGGTGGTTTATACAGGCTGTAGTTAATGATTTGAGTGTAGGTGGCTCCTGTTTGCCTGTGCTTTGCTCTGTGTCCTGGGGTTTACAGGCTCGCTTTCCAGACTGTTCTGTAGCTTGTGTAAAGTTTGAGTGTTGAGTAATGTGGTGAAAGGAAAACCTCTGATCCTTCAAGGATTGAAAGGCTGGGTCCAACCATGTTTGAGGTCTGGGACTTTAACGCCTACCACCCAAAATAGGACATATCTATCAGAAATACGTTAGATCAGGGAAGGGGAACTGGAGGAGGAAGCATATGGAACTGATGTGTTTCTACCATGCTTTTCATGTTACATCTGCATTGCTCTTGCAAAGCTGCCAAATACCACCCTTCGTTTATGTTTTCTCGCACTTCAGCATGCAGTGCTTCCTGAAAACTCCTTCCAATGAAGTCCAGATTTAGTGCTTTGTAGTTCAGGTTCAGTGAATAAATTTAAGCAACTTGGGTAACTGGAAACCTATTTATTGCCATGGAGACTTGGTCTTACTATAAGCCTTTCCATTTTGCTCTCAGGCATATGTTTGGTACCTACTGGTTGTGTGTTAAGAGTTCTTTTACTTGTTGCTTGTCAAAGCCTAGGCAGTTGATTTTGCTTTCAGCTCCTAAGTGGCCTGGAAACAGGGAGTTTCATTCCAGAGCAATAACATTATGCAACTGTAAGCACTGAAAAACCTAATTGCCTGTTTAGGATTGAGCAGTGTTAATGACAAAGCCTAGATAGGTCACTCCAAGAAGTAAGCTTGAAGAGTACCAGGCTGATAAAGAGGGCCGGAATGATGAGTTTCTCAGGCTTAGAATTAGTCAATGTCTGTCAGCTGGCAGCAGTATTCTACTTGAGTGTTTACATGCAGTTTTACTGTTTCTGCCAGAAGGGAGGAAGGAAAAGACAAACTTTTGAGAGTTGATTAAAGGTGGTATTAAATGTTTTAAAATATCTCAGTGCCACTAGTTGGAACGTGAGAGGTTTTTTAGTACTGAAGAAGCCTGCGCTTGTGTTTTGATAGTGGTTTTTTGAGTTATAAACTATCTTGTTGCATAAGGAGAAATAGGAAAGCAGGCTGACACACTCTAGCTTATAATGAATGTATTCTCACTCTGGTGGGTAGTTAGCTCTAGTAGAAAAACCTCACAAGCCTATTTTAATATTACTGTAAGTATTTCCTTACATTCCCTTTTAAGTTGTTGGGGATTTAAGAACAAAAGATAAGCGTAGTTCATTGACCTGATTCTCTTAATGCCTGAAATAAGTTTTGTGTTTCCAGGTTAGGAAATCCAGGCTGCTTGGTGCTTACTGGAAATGAATTGCACTAGGTGAAAAGCAAAATATTTTTCTTTATACACTCCAGGCTGATATTTTTTCTTTCCCATTAGCACATGCCAGAGATAGGGAAGGGTTGGAAGCAGTGTGATTCGTTATGTAGAACAGGCAAAGTGCAATTTGTGTTGCTTGTTGTTTCTTTGGGAGTTATTGTTGTTAAAGTGTGTGTAACTGTTGTCTTGGAAGGCTGGATTTAATGAGTAAAATTTGTCAGTTCTTTTCTGTTTTAACTCCAAAATACCCTTGAACTATTGTTTAATTCTGACTGCTACCTTAGACCCATTCCAGTGCCTCGCCACCCTCACAGTAAAAAGCCTGCTTCGTTAGGTTAGATATAAGGAAGAAGTTCTTTACTGTGAGGGTAGTGAAGCACTGGAATGGGTTGCCCAGGGAAGTTGTGAATGCTCCATCCCTGGCAGTGTTCAAGGCCAGGCTGGACAGAGCCTTGGGTGACATGGTTTAGTGCGAGGCATCCCTGCCCATGGCGGGGGGTTGAAGCGGGACGATCTTAAGGTCCTTTCCAACCCAACCCATTCTATGAAATAATAAACCACCTAAGCTGGTGTGACTTAATAGGTACTAAAATTTGCTTGCTGGGAACCTCCAGATCTACTGGGGACATTGGTCACTGTGTGCTACCTAGAACCCTTAGTTTTAAAATGAAATGGCTATGAAATACCCTGCTAAGCTTTGATTTTCTTAAGTTTCCTTATTTCTAAGAGTGTGTGTTTTTCATTTTTGTGCACACATCATTTGGAATAATTGTGGTTCGTCTATAGTCTAAGTAACACAATGGAAACTTACCTCAGATTCTGTCGGTTTCCCATCCTTGATGGGCTACGCTTTGCCCGGTTGCTCTTTCCATGCTCTCTTCAGCCTCTCGGGTTTTTGAGTAGGTTTTTTGATATGCAGGACATGGAACAGAATGTTAAGAGTGAAACAGAATATTACTTGGAGATTAAACAGATAAATTCCACTCACATGTTTCTGCCAGAGATGTTCTTTAAGATGCAACAGTTGCATCTCTGTCCTTGTCTTGCCAGAAGATGCATTAATAGTATGTAATACTGTTTTCTTTGAATCTGAAATGTTTCTTTGATAAAGTATGCTTCTCTTTTTGTAGCTTTTCATCCTTTAAATAAACTTTCTAGTCATGTTGTAATCCACCATTCCTTATGTACTTGCATGGTGCTGCATTTTATTGTAGAACAAATTCTTCCTGCTTGAACAAATTTCAGGCAAACTTAGTTCTTTGTCTGTAGAGCATCCCTAATACACAGTCACGCTGACTTTCAGGGATTACCTCTGTTTCATTTTTCCCTAAGCTAGTTACTGTCTTTCCTGTCATGTAGCATTTATTGTGTTGTGATGTACCACTGTCTGTGTATCTGACCTATAGATTATGCTTGTAATAAATGTGGAGACCTGTTCCTGAAAGCTGTCGTGTTCCTAAACCATGATTTTGCAGGTAACCAAGTGCTGTCAGCTCATTCATGCAATATGTATGGGCTTGGCAGCTAGACACCAGTTGATCCTACTTCTGGAAGGATGTTTTTGGCTTGGCCTCTAGAATACTAAAGGCTGAAGGTCAGTTCTGAAGGTTAATGTGAAAGGGATGCTCTTGGTTTAAAAAACCATGGAGTTAGAGGATAATAAAAGCCTGCTGAAAATGTATTGCTGAACAATAGCAAATTTACTTGTACAGTTTAGCTGTTCAGAATATTATTTCTGGCTGCATGAATGTTATATTTGGAATGATGCACTTAATTTAGAAGGATACTTCAGTAAACATTTCAGTTTAGTATAGAGTATGGGTGTTTGTCACTAAGTTCTCATCAACAAGAGATGCTTGTGTGGTATATTTGGCACTCTGACTGATTCTCGTAAGTGCTCGAAAGTACTTATTCTGATTCCTATTTTTGTCATCCTCAGAGATGGGTATTTATTATCCTGATGGCAACCAGAAGCAGAGCAGATCTTTGTTGTGATGTTCTCAATCTCATTAATTACAGAAAAGTAATACAGTTTTATGGATGAGTAGAAAAGTTTCTTGGGATTTTTCTTTCCCCTTGAATTCTTTCTGTACATACATTGAGTGCCAAAGAAGAAATGAAGAGACAACTCAAACTATTTTGAGATGATACTCTTGCAAATAGTTTCCTTTTTGAACTGCTTGAGGAAATCATAAATTACCTGCTGTAAAAGCTAAGTATTAAAACTAGAAAAACATCTCTCTTGGCATTGTCATCTGAAACTAGGGGCAATTTAAGGGACTCAAAGCAAGTATATTTCATCGAAACAAACAGCAGTGGAGGTATTGGGCAATGCCAGAACTACGTCGATCTGTTTATGCAGCAGCAAAGTAAATTCCTGTGTGCATTGTTCCTTTGGGGTCATCTGACAGTGTGATGGTTTGTGTCATGATTATGATGTGTTTGTGCTACAATTTATATTTGCACAGAAGTCTGCAATGGAATAGAACTTTCTGTACTATAATCATTTGAAGAGTGAATAAACTTCCTTTGAAATTTACAGCTGTTTTTCAGAAGATGAAGCTCAAACAGATAATAAAATGTATATTAATGGTATACAGTGATTTTTAAGTTGAGAAAAGCTGAAGAAACAGCATCTGGTTGTCTTTAATGCTTGCTTTATCCTGTAAAAGGGTAAAGATATCTCGTCTATATCCAGACTTGAGGCAGAGACTGGCAAAATAGAGAACTTTCCATGTCAGTCTGTTGTCCTTCTGGAGAACTGCCTAAGGTTGATGGTTCTAAATGTTAGTGTTGGCATTTAGAGGTTTTTATTATATTATTATTAATTTTATTATATTTTATTTGAAAAGGGCAGAAAGCCACCAAGAAAATAGGTTCCTATCAAGCTCTTCTGTGAATACTTGGAATCTGTTAGTACTCCTGGTAGTTTCAGTAGTACATCATTATCTAATACATAGTAGGAATGGCATGTGAAGAACTGCGACTTTGGAACCACATTATGGTTTACCTAAGCTTATGTTGGAGCAAAAGGGATGTGTGCTGTCAGTTGCCTGGGAATTTTGGAAGCTCCCACAGGTGGGATGTTGAAGGTACAGGAGAAGTTCGGACATGAAGGAGCAGTCTGCAGGGATAACTCGCAGAGTCAGTTTTTCCATTGGCTCCTGTGAAGGCTGAAGTAGGTTTTCCTTTGCTTGTTTTTGTGTTTAGAAGTTCCCGTACCTGTATTTAGAGACCAGGTGGTTCTAATAAGTGTATTTCCAGGAGTTTTTACTTGAAAATAATAGGACAAGTTTTTTCCTTTCTAAATACTGCAGTGAAATATTTATGGGAGCATGATTGTTAGACAAATAGGGTTTTTTTTAGCAGTTGAAAAAGAAATGAGGAATTTTCTTTGCAGTGATTTGCTGGTGAAGTGGGGGGACTCTACTGAATCTTTTTTCCAGTGAACCGATTTTAACTAGGAAGAGGTATTCTGGAGGTGGATTCTGCATCTGTGATGGTGGTGTTACTGTCCTTTCATAGCAACTTTTAAAAGTCTCATACATTAATAATTCCAAAGGAGTTTGCTGTAGGTATATGTTGTGCAATTTCTTCTTTGTCTTTCCAGTCGTGTGTGTGTTTTAGAATAAAGTTTACCAAATAAATCTTGGAATTTGCAGGCAGCGTCTTTTGCAGACGTTATCTTCTGACTATGCTTATTTTGGCTGCAAGTTAGAGTTTGCAGATGTGCTAGCATAATTAGTTGACGTGTATTGCTTTTAAGCATGTGTTTTCTGTTCACTTTGAATTTCACTGCAAAACTGCTCCATCTAAAGTTTTTGATATCTTTTATTGTCTGTTACTTCAGGAAAATGTAAGTTACTATGCTTTACTTAACAGTTCCTGTCTGTTAAGCAGAGTATCTTGCAGAGTTTGGAAGAGTTAGAGAAATGGGTTTGTGCACACAGTGTGTCCACTGTATTACGTTGTTCGTAGTTGGCTATTTGCCTTGTTCATCTTGTCTTGATCATCACCAGCTCAGCTCTACTGATCAGCTGTTTATTAGATATGACTTTTGTTTATTGGTGTTTTCCTTACTTCAGACAGTAGAGAAGCCTAATTTATTTACTGTCATTTCAAGGTTTTCTTACACGCATGCTTCTGAAGTGTTCACTGGACATTGGAATGACCAGTGTGCATTTATTTTCACGTTCTGAGTTGCATCAGTGACACAATGGTGGTGTTTTCGTTCAGTTTCCTACAAATCCCTCTTCTAAAGCATGGATTCACACTACTGTTAATAATAATTTCTAAGATAGCTCAGATTACAACTGAAATTTTGCCAGAGTGAGTAGATAAGGTTACGCTCGGTATTTGCTTATAAATGTGGTGTGTAGCTGTATCTGTTATTCTGTCTGGAGTATGCTCACCTTGTTTATAAAACATTTAAATGCCTTTAATGTTGAGTATTTTTATTGAGGCTGTTGATAATGAGTGGAAATGGTTTAGGATGTAGAGGCTCTTTTAGATACTCAGTGCAATCATAGCTTCCTGACAGAAACCCCAAAATGTAGAAATATGTTCTTTAATAGTGACTAGTCTCAGTGGTTTACAGCAGTAAATGTGCAGTAACTGATGTGAGTTAGCTTAATTCCTGTTCCCTGATGACTTTTCACTCTATGTATTATTTCACTTCAGTTTGGTTTGGTGAAAGCTTTATTGAATTTGAAGGAAAAGCCTTTTGAGGGCTTCGAGCCCAAGGGCTCAGCTTTTAAAACATTCTGATTCTAATCCTCTGGAGATTCTAGCAGGGCTATAGGGAAAGGGCTGTTTCAGTTCCGTTTTGTGAGATTTGGAATTAAGCTTCACACAGGAATTTCATTTATACTTAAGTAGAGAAATGGGTAAAGTTCCAAGTCCATCAGTGAAGCTTCAAGAATGCTCTCTTACTATAAAGAAGTAACCTGTGTATTCTGGTAGCTGCCAGTGTTATGCATTGTCTCTCACTATTAAATACTGACATGAAATTTGATGTTTTGCTGTTTTCTGTATTGTACTGTGGTGCTGAGTGCTCTGTTTTTTCATGTCTCTCTCAACAGTCATTAAAAAAACAACCCAAACTCCACAACTTTCTGAAACGGTAACAAAGTGTATTACAAACAGGGTTTTCCCTTTGATTACCAGGGAAGCCCCAACTCAAATAACTGCATCAAGAAACAAATGAGTCTTCAAAAGTACTGGTCAAATATCTCTTATCTTTATGGTTGACAGTGTAATGGCTTGAAGTGCTTGAACATAAGCCCGTTTAGCAAGACTATACAACTGTATTGGCTTTATACATCTGAAATTAATACTTCAAGAAATCACGTCAAATGTACACATGAATCCACTCTCACTGTACCCTGATATTTGATGTGCTTGTATTTCTGTCTGGTTTATTCCAGGAATTTGCAGCGCTTACAAAAGAGCTGAATGTATGCAGGGAGCAGCTGCTGGAAAGGGAAGAAGAAATTGCTGAACTGAAAGCAGAAAGAAATAATACCAGGGTTAGTTCCTTGTCTTCTCCAAGATCACCATGTTAAAGCATCCAGCTGAAAGTGGGTTTCCCCTGATAGTTGCACATAAATCCCTTGAAAGTGTTTTGATTAAGAAAGTTTGGAAGCTTATGCGCAGTTCCCAGGAGTGCATAATCGGGAAAAGCTTGTAAGACTGCACTGCTGTCTGTCATTCAGCTTTCTTGTTAAAGTTTTGTAATCCTCTAACACCCAAGATTAGAGGAATAGAGCAGACAAGCTGTCAATAGACATGATCGATTCAGCAGCTTGCAGTGTTACCCGTTGCTCTGATTTGAGCATTTCCTATGTGTATCCTGACAAGCACGCAGTTCCTCAGGCTGTTGGCAGTACTGAGAAGACCTTGGTTAAGTAGGAATCCTTTAAAAATAGACTGAGAGGTGTAGGAAATGCATTAGCTCTGATACAAATTCAGTCACAGGTGAAATGTTAAAAACTTACTGTTAAAGTCCTTACTCCTAATGCAGTTCTCTTTGGCTTTCAGATTTGAAGTTTAGAAATCAAAACTTGGTGTTTTAGGAGGCCAAGTTTTCTGTGGCTCTGCAGAACAGAAATAAACATTGTTCCTTTTTTGTTTGTTGTAGCTGTTACTGGAACATTTGGAGTGTCTTGTCTCCCGGCATGAGCGATCTCTCAGAATGACTGTTGTCAAGAGACAAGCTCAGTCTCCAGCAGGAGTTTCTAGTGAAGTAGAAGTTCTCAAAGCACTAAAATCTTTATTTGAGCATCATAAAGCCCTTGATGAAAAGGTAATGAAATACAGTAGCTAACACCATCTCATCCAGTCCCTTCTTTTTGTGTGGATCATGCAGTTGCTCATACTAAAGTTTTAGAAGTCTCTGAACTTACTCTGTATTAAGATGGTGGCGTTTCTATAACTGAATCAACAACTTCTAAATTAACATTGTTGCTCTCAGTAGTAGTTTATTCTAGTGCTTTAGCAATGCTAGTGTAAACTAACATGGTTCAGGGGTGATGTACTTGTACAATTGCTTACCTGGATAATACCAAGATTTAACCTTTTGATTGTATAATATAAGAAATGGACTAGAGAGAACAGGAGGAGAGGAATCTGCCTATGCTGTGATATACAATAAAGCTGAGTTAAAGGAACTCCACCCTTCAGATGTGCCTGATGGTTAGGAACAGGATATGCAAGTTGTGAAGTTTACTGTGATTTGTGCTGCCAACTCATAGTTTGCCTAACTTCTGTGACCCTTGTATATAAAGTCTGGCAAATTATTTTAAGTGGAATTCCATCTCTTCTTCCCTGTTGTAAATAAGCAAAAGCATTCACACTCTATGCCTTACAATAGGATAAGCAAATCCTGGATGTGTTTAATTCTTTCCTAAACTTATAGGCCATGTTAAGATAGGATAAATTAATGATAAAAAAGGCAAAGCTAGATCTTAAGATATAAGCTCCTTCTCTGGAAGGGCTTTTTATAGTGTATGTTGTAATTAGACTCAAGATTATGCAGGTCTCAAGTGTAATTTGAAACAGTGTCTTTTATTATCTGAAAGGGCATGGCTGCATGGCAATAAATTAAATGGATTTCTTGTTAATTTGAATGATTTCAAATTGGAATTTCCCTTTCAGGTAAGGGAGAGGTTACGAGTAGCACTTGAAAGATGTAGCTTATTGGAAGAAGAATTAGGTACTACACATAAAGAGGTATGTTTCTTTATTTAAAAGAAGGTTTCATGTGTGCATTGAGGGTGTTTTAGCCAATATTCTTACACAGTAATTTATTCAGTTATTAACGTTCTCTTTGAATTCCTGTATTTGATATTTTGACAAAGAGGGTAACTATAATTTTTAACTCAGTCACTTTGAAAGAGCAGGAAGGGGGGGGGGGGAACCTTAAACCCAACCCCCCCTGCCCATCCTCTCCATCAAAGCAACAAAAAGAGCTCCTGTGGCTTTAAAGTAAGAATTTTTGGGTTGCAGTCCATAAGTTTCTTGAGTGCCTGTGCTGTGTTTTATTAATACATACCTTGCAGTAGGATCGGTAATTGTTTTCCTCCTTTGCTTTTGCAGCTGTTCTTTATATTATTACGGAGTAAGGAACTGACTTAAAACATATGCATGTAAACTTTTCTTTTCTTTTAGTTAATGATTCTGAAAGAGCAAAATAATCAGAAGAAAACACTTCCAGATGGGATGCTGGATATGAATCATGAACAAGAAAATACACCAACTGCAAATGGGAAGGTACAGATACTTACTTTTTTTTTTACCTGATGTCTGATTTTTAATCATTGACTTTAATGAGGAATCATTCATTTTAAAGTATAATAAAAGATTTTTGAGTGGTGATTTAATTAAAAAGCCTGTTACCACAATTTCAACCTTTGTAGTTCGTGCAGTAATAAGTGATCTTGGGAAGGAGTGTTTACAGGTAACAGTTTGGCTTTCAGATGTGTGTGTAACATGCAAATACATATTTTCTCCTATTCAATAGCGGTCCTCTGATGGTTCCTTATGCCACGATGAAAATCTTACTAAAGTGATTGAACTCCAAGACATCATAGATAAGCAAAACAAAGAGCAGACACAGATGAAAGAACGTCTTACTGCTTTGTCTAGCAGAGTAACAGAGCTGGAAGAAGATCTTGATACAGCTAGAAAAGACTTAATAAAATCTGAAGAAATGAACACCAAGTTACAGAGAGATGTACGAGAGGTGAGGAATACACTGTCAGAATCTGGGTAGTCACAAATGCAACTGCTTTATAAAATGTCAGTCTTACTGGTGCTCAGTTATACCTTTATGCCTTTTAATGTCTTTGGTTTGATAGGTGAGAAGAAAATCTAGGACTAACCAGGTACTGCGTCGGTATGTTAAACTGGAGAAGATTTAGCACTGTGAACTTGTTCTTGAAAAGATCTTGACATAAATGCTAAATTTATTAATGGAGTTTAAATTTCTTAAAGATGTATGTGGTTAAGGAATCACTTAAATTCAGTGGTGTGACTGACAGTTCCTGTTACTGATCAGTCACTAATCTCCAAGGACCAGTGTATTGCAGTGTACTGTATCCTTATTAAATAGAAGCAGAGCTTAGTTAAATCCAAGAACACACTTTGTCTCCAGCAAGTAAAGATTTGGTATGTTTGTGCCATTGAAAAGGTAAATAGCAGGTCTGTGGTATAATATAATCGTAGAATCATAGAATGGTTTGGGTTGGAAGGGACCTCAAAGCTCATTTAGTTCCAGCCCCCTGCCACAGACAGGGACACCTTCCACTAAAGCAGGTTGTTCCAAGCCTCGTTCAACATGGCCTTGAACACTGCCAGGGATGGGGCAGCCACAGCTTCTCTGGATACCCTGTGCCAGTGTCTCACTACCCTGAGTCATTTATTTATTCACTGAAAGGAAAAAAGGTATTGAACTTGTAAGCCCAAGTAAGTCTTAATTATTTTAACTTAATTTTTAGTGAAGGAAAGAAGAGTCTATCTGATTTTTCTTTATTTATTATTATTTTGGTTTGTGGGTTTTTCTCAGTTTGGTCCCTAAATAATAATCCTTTATATTCTAAATTTTTTTGTGTCTTGCATAGACTATGGCCCAAAAGGAAGACATGGAAGAGAGAATCACAACTCTTGAGAAACGCTACCTCGCTGCACAACGTGAAGCTACATCTGTGCATGACCTCAATGATAAACTTGAAAATGAAATTGCCACTAAAGACTCCATGCATCGACAGGTTGTAATTTAAAATATAAAGTGCATTCTGTACAGCATAAAACTCGTTGAAGCAATTAACATTCATACTGTACTAAAGTACTTTGCTTTTAGGAAGATAAATATTATCTGTGAAGTGCTATTGTTACTGATGGTTTTTCAGTAACTGGAGGAGTGAATTGTACAGAGTTTCACTGGAAGTGAAGATGAGACAATTTCTTGGGGAGCGGGAGTGGTTTTGAGCATTTTGTTGCACACTGGATCACAGTGTAGCAGGGCTGTTGTCCCTATTAAGTGTGAATTTTCAAGTTCTTATACGTGTATCCAAACATCTTTAGTTTCATGTGTGAGAATTGCTCATTCTAAGCTAAAATGGCTTTAGACTTTGTATAGTGTGTAGTGATTTTTGTAGCCTGTAATAGTAGTAAATGTTGCTTTACTGCGGAAAGAGATTTGCCATACACTTGCCCTGAAGTAGTCTAACTTTATAAACCAGAAATGGTTGTTTAACCAGTCACTTCTGAACTAGAGGCAGGCAACTCTTAGTCAATAAGAGAAGTCCCTTTAAGTGCAATTCTTGAAAGAAGTTGTACATACTTTAAATAAAAATATACTCTCTGTAGGTTATTTAAAATACAAAGGATTTCCTTCCTTGTTGTAAATCTAAGTCTTAGCACAGCTGTGACATAGAAAATACACAACTTGGTCTGTGCTGCTTCCCATACCATAACTATGTTTGGTGAAAGAGTTGCTTTCAGAATACACTAAATTGTCTGCAATAAAAAACAAGAAGAGAAAACCCTTCTTCTCATGCAATGAAGCGGGAGGATGCCACATCTTCAGTTATGGAACCAGCTTTGGACAGCAGGGGCCTAGTAAGGTTTAGTAAGGGCCTAGTAAGGTCTGATAAGGGCAGTAGTCTGTATCCTTGACTTCCTCTTTGATGAAAATTGATTTCCATTCTAACACTAAACACTTGCTGATCATAATCCTGTCCAGAGTGAAGATAAGAACAGACAATTGCAAGAACGACTGGAACTGGCTGAGCAAAAGCTGCAGCAGACATTGAGAAAAGCTGAAACTTTGCCAGAGGTGGAGGCTGAGCTGGCACAGAGAGTTGCGGCACTTTCTAAGGTGAGTCAGTTGGACAGTGTCCTCAAGACTTTCTCCATTGGTGTCCTGCTCTTAGTGTGGGTTTAGTTACATTGTGGTTTTTTTCCCAGCCAGTTCAGAAAATTCTTCTCCTTGCTTTCTGTTTTCTGTTCATCTCTCTGAACACACTCCAGTTTACTTTTTTCCTTTTAAAAAATAAATCCTCCTCTTTGGAACTCGAAGAGGTTTCCTGCTACATGATGAAAATGTCTCTGAATTAATATTTTGCTGCTTTTTATTAAAATGCAGTCAATAATAACGTAAAATCTTTTTAAGAACTGTTTCTGAAGGGGAACACTGAATTTCACTGTTAACCAAGTGAGGAATGTGGGGAGAGAGAGTAGTGGTGGTACTCATTAATAACAAGACTTTTAGAAGGCTGCAAGTGGAATAATGAAGTCTGCAGAATTATATATAATAACTACAAATAAGCCTTTTCAAGCATGTGTATGTGTTTCTTTTTAAAATCTTAGTTTCATTTCTTTCCCTGTTATCTTTCCTGCCCCTAACTGGCTCTGTAGTCTGACCTTTTGTCTGCTGGGAACTCTGCTGCTAAAGATGCTAAACTATTGGAACTTACCACCAAGCTTAGGAAGGTAGAATTTGTAAATTAGTCCTCGTTTCTGCTTGCTGCTTTCTGCTTTGCCATGATTACTAACAAAGAGTCATGTTGTCAGTGCTGGTGAGGAAAAGCTGAAAATGCATTTATTTCAGTTTATTTTGTTTTTAATTCTTGGGGGTATGAATGAACTTTTGCTCTTGCAAGTTCATTGCAAATAGGAGTTGATTCATGGTGCTCTAGGGGTAAGAGGCTTCATCGTTTTGTTACTTACCATACAGACTCTTGCTAGGTTCTTCCAGTGACAGAAAGGCATCTTCTGCATTGTGTATTACCATAAATGGCAGTTGCACAAAGCATGTTAGATATATTATTGTGCTTCCATGTTTCTATGCTTTTGAAACCCTTTTATCTGTAAAGCAAAGAAATTCTAATGTTGCTTTCAAATTGACAGGCTGAGGAGAGACATGGCAATATAGAGGAACGACTGAGACAGATGGAAGCACAGCTAGAAGAAAAGAATCAAGAACTGCAAAGGGTACTGTACATCTTTTTAGCGGAGATACAAAGCTGAGAGAAAGAATCTAATCCTCTTCTAGCTGTTTGCCTTTCCTTTAAAGATGAGAAATAAAGAGTTCAGGTTGGCTACTAGTTGGGAGACTTGAGCCACTGAACTATGATGGTTAATCTCGGATCTCAAGAAAAAGCTTAAAGTCTCCAATGTAAGTCTGAAAATACGGCTAGCAATTAGGTATTTCCAAACATACTTGTTGATGAGGAGACAAATAAGAAAATTGCCAATTAAATGACTATGGAAAAATTAGATCCTAGCTTATAAATAATGGAATTGGTTCTGAAATCTGCTTTTTCTTGAGTGTAAGCTCAGCTTTTCAAGGTTTTGATCTTTGAACAGTTACTGACGTCTTAAGTGTCCCTTTTACTTCCTTACAGAGTCATGAAGATACATGCAGTGTTAGAATCATAGAATAGTTAGGGTTGGAGGGTTGGAAAGGACCTTAAGATCATCCAGTTCCAACCCCCTGCCATGGGCAGGGACACCTCACACTAAACCATGCCACCCAAGGCTCTGTCCAACCCGTCCTTGAACACTGCCACTGATGGAGCATTCACAGCTTTCTTGGGCAACCCATTCCAGTGCTTCACCACCCTCACAGTAAAGAGCTTCTTCCTTATACCCAATCTAAACTTTCCCTGTTGAAGTTTGAACCCGTTACCCCTTGTCCTGTCACTACAGTCCCTAATGAGGAGTCCCTCCCCAGCATCCCTATAGGCCCCCTTCAGATACTCGAAGCTGCTCTGAGGTCTCCACGCAGCCTTCTCTTCTCCAGGCTGAACAGTCCCAACTTTCTCTTCCTATCTTCATACGGGAGGTGCTCCAGTCCCTGATCATCCTTGTGGCCCTCCTCTGGACTTGTTCCAACAGTTCCATGTTCCTTATTCCTTTGGAGAAATATTTATATTAAAGAAAATGCATTTGGTTTAAAGTAAGCTCACTGTTTTTGCAACCTGGAAGTTCTTACAGACATTGTAAATTACAAGTTATTTCAGTAGCTTTTATGTATCTTAGGCCAGACAGAGAGAGAAGATGAATGAAGAGCATAATAAACGCTTGTCAGAAACTGTTGATAAACTTCTGTCTGAATCTAATGAAAGGCTCCAACTTCATCTCAAGGAAAGGATGGCTGCCTTGGAAGATAAGGTAACAAGTTGCATTCCAGCACATACTTTATTTAGATGTTCATCATTGTATAGTCATTTGTGTGTTTTGCAATGTATCTAAGTTTAGTGAAGAAATACTAAATCCTTATTAATAAATAGTTCATGTTAAGGCTGTTTCCTACAGTAGATTTTGAAAACAGGTTCTCCTCAAACTCATTTTTTAGAGGTTGTCTCTGGGCATTGTAACATATTGTCGGTGACCGGTGTGGACTGCGTGAACAAGCTCACCGAGTGTAATACAGGAAGTTGAAAGAATTAGGACTAGAACTTTGACCTTTTCAGTTCAGTTTCTTCTGTTTGCCACTACTTTTGTCTGTGCCAGTTAACCCGGAGTCATTGTGAGATTCTTGCAGGTTGAAGTAGTCCTGCATTTTCTTCCCAGGTAGATCATTTTGAGACAGGCTATAGACTATATGGGTATTTCTTTCATGTATGCCTTTAAGTTAGATTCCTTTACTCTGCATCGAGCAAAGCAGTGTCTTCTGAAGTAGCACTTTTCTTGATGCTGACATTGAATTCCTTTGTCTTGGATTAAAAAGCCCACAGAACACAACTTTTACTGGAGAGTGAAATGACCATCTGGTCAATAAAAGCCAAATGGCTTTTGTTTTAAAGTCATGTCAATAAAATGCTTCAGTTGCAGTAACAGTGTATTCAGATTTCTATTATATTTGCTTTCTCTTGCATTCAAACTCATTTCTCATTCCTAAGGCATCAGTCAGGTATCTGACATATCTGATGTGAATTCTTTCCAGAATTCCAGGGTTGTATTCCCCCGAGATGATTGTGAAGATTTAGTTAGTTTTTTTGCCCTGCTTTTGTACCTTTGGAGGTGATAGGTATGAGGTAGTGCAGAACAAATGTAGCTCCTGCTGATTCTCACCATTTGAATTAGTGATAAAGATGGTTTTCATCTGACATCTAGGGCTCCAAACTTGTGGTTTTTTTTTTTTTTTTAGTTAACATCACTGTTTTAAAGATCACCAACTGTTCCTAATACTTCAGAAATTCTTAATACGGGCTTTGATATCAGCAAGGTTGTTCTTTAATAGTCCTTACAAATTCAGTATCTAAGAAATGGCTGACTGCCTATATTCTTTATGTGTGTGAATACTGTGTGTCTTGGGGTTGAACCTAACTCACCCTTACCTTCCAGACCTTAACTATGTTCATTGATAATGAGGAAAATCTGCTTGTCCTTCACCGTAACAGCTTCTAGGAAAGTTTTCTTGCTGTGGCTTCCATCTCATTCTTTTATGACAAGTTGAGAAGAATAGTGCAAGTAAAAGTGTAAGGCTTCCTGTTGATCGCTTTCCTGGAATGATTCAATTCCTGGTCTTCTTTTTTTTTTCTGGAATGATTTGTTTGTATAAAATTTTGTTTGCATCTTACGCATATAATAATGATATTGCGTACCTCAAGGAAACGTGTTTAACAGAACTTTTTGGCAATTGTGCAAAAGGAAATGTGAACGCTGCTTAATTCTCAGATGATTCTTAGTCTGGATTTGGATCCTGCTTTGAGTAGAGATTGTAGTAGTCAGAAGTATTTATAATCACTGGAGTTATTCAGAAGTCATGGTATAACTGTAAAGATGACACTGCTGATGTTAACAAAGGCCGTTAAGTCAGGGAGTGTTGCAGTTCTGGAGATAGGGTACATCCAGGAAATTACAGTGTGGTAGTTTTGTATGTCAGGCAAGTGAAAATAAAATGAAAACCTAATGGTAACAGCCAGTAATGCCTTCGTAAGCACTCAGTGAATTACTTTGAATTGGTTTAGCTGCCTAGTTATTCCTTTGGTTGTTTTACTAGCTTTGTCAAACAGAACTTCAAAAGGTTAGTATTAAGTTTTTATGGAACTTGTACTGTTACTAAAGCCGTTTTTAGAGGGCTGTACACCTGGGACTATAAGCCTCCAACTATAATCAAAGTGAAATGATGAAAGCAATAAAGTGTCTGTAATTTAAGATGCATCTGTCTGTATAGTTGTGACTGATTTTTTTGGTACTCCTCTTGCTTGTGGTTTAAGAGTGAAAAGCTTTCATGACCTGATTTATGATGCGCTTTATTTTAGAATTCACTTCTTCGAGAAATTGAAAATGCAAAGAAACAAATAGAGGAACTTCAGCATGAAAAGGTAGAACATGTTTTTCTGATCTGTTATGCTGGAAAATAATTGCTTCATTGCTACATAGCAGGACCAGGTCTTAATTCCCCCATAAAACTCAACATTACCCTGTCTGTTTTAAAAGTAGGGAGCTGTTACTGCTCATGTTATGATATTGTGTGCCTCAGCTTTACGATGATTTAATAGGCAATGCATAACGCTTTACTCAAAGACATAACATGCTTCTGAATATGTCAAGTGGCTGGAGATAATGGCAATTTGTCCAAGTTTGAAGATTGTGTAGAATTTTTGTACTGTTTTATGTATAAACTTGAACAGTCAAAAGATAAATGCTTTTAATATCGGGTATTGCCCACCATTTTTTCCTTAAAGCATTGGGTATCATGAAAAGCTTGTTTGCCTGATAAAGTCTTAAGAATTGGGGAGCCAGGGAGAGAAATCCTTGTTAGGCTTGGCTTTTCCTTTGCAATAGCAGCTCCCTGGTGTTTTGCTTGTTCTGGGACTGACAAGTTCCCTTCTTCAGTAATAGTGGTGGGGCCTTTCATTCCTGTGCATCCTTAAGCAGTGGCAGTAGATTTTGTGGTCACACTATCTGTTCTTAAATAATACTTGTTATTGCTTATTATGTCACAGGTGTACTGCATCTCCCCAAATCACTGTAGTAAGTAGCCAGGGCATACTGTAGGTAGAGGCTGTGCTTCTGTACTAAAACGGAGAACGCATTCAGAATATTTTGCAGAATGTGCTTTGCATTTTTATGTGTAGGCCAGCAGTTCTCACACAAGGCACAGATGTTCATCATCAGCCACTTTTTATTACTCTTGCGTTGTTTTCCCATTCATTGGATTTCTCTGTTGTTAAATTTAGAGCTTCTAGAGCATGTAAAAAAGCGAATGCATTTAGAACCTTTGTGCACAGAGCTTGAAAAATCTCATTTCATATTCAATCCTTTCACTTATCTATGGTAAAGTTAGTAATATGAGATTTTATTTAGTAACTTTAAAATATATATTGCCATTACCTAAAGTCACAGTGTAGAGAGGCAATAGAATTACTCTTGGATACCCTTTTGTGATGAGGCTGTATTGCTGTGGCAAAACTCACTTTTATGTTTTACATCACTGGAAGATTATGTTTTAAAATCTGTGATTTCATAATTTCATAGAACTGAGGTAAAACTCCACAATGTTTATGAATCAGTATTTTACCCCCAGGCATGTTATATATTTTATCTATTCATTTTTACAGGATCAGCTTGTAGTAAATGTTGAAACATTAAGGGCTGAAAATGACCAAATGAGACTCAGAACCACATCACTTCATCATAGGTACCACCACGTAATTCTACTTCTTTTTTTTCTGATTCCTTTAAAGTCCCTTTGCCAAATGTAATTCAGTCTGTTTTAACTGAAAATACCCAAGTCATAGCTATAAAATGAATTCTTTCTAGAGTATATGAAGCAGTTATAATAACTGCTTAAAAATGGTATTGGTGGGACAAGAGGAATGGTTTGGGTGGTTGGCTGAGTTTGTTTTCCCCTTTCCCCTTACATTCATAAGGATAAAATGTTTCTTGCTGTTGTAGCCGACCCGATTTCAGATACCCAATGACACCTTCATCTGTGGCTGACAGTCACACAGACTCCTATGGCACCTCCTCAGTGTTAAGGCGTCCCCAGAAAGGACGTGTGGCCGCTCTCAGAGATGAACCTTCAAAGGTAACAAAACTCTGAAATGAAAATAAATATAACCCTTTGCCAAGATGATGCTGATCTGTTGCAAGGAGGTTTTAGAATGGGATTGCATAGCAATAATAATAATGCTAGATTTTACAGCTGCTGTTTTACTAACTAATGCAAAGCTACCAGTCTTTTTAATTGTTAACAAATAATTGCAAAATTACTATTTTGAACTCCAATTCGGTTTAGCTATGATAAGCCTGTAAAATATCACTTGCTTTAGTATCTGTTCACTAATCTAACATGTAACTGCTCTGGAAGCAATTTCAAGTCCCTTCAGGACTTGTGATTTCTCATTACATAAAGCTGATTCCAAAATTCTCACTGGATTTGACAGCAAAATGCCACTGTAACTTATGATGTATATAGCCCAAGATACGTGACATTTACAGTTATTTAATGGGATGCCCATTTTTACATTTCACTTCACTGTAAGAGGCAAAGGTTTCTATGTTACAGCTTTTTTTCTTTACATTTCTCTAAACATTGCTGTCTTGATGGATGCATTCAGCATGTAAGTGGACTCTTTAAAACTTCTTTTACATCTTGCAAACCAGCAAAATATCATGGTTTTCCAATTTGAGTTTGGATTTGTTCTTTTTATGTTCTCTTAGGTTCAGACTCTGAATGAGCAGGACTGGGAGCGAGCCCAGCAAGCAAGCGTGTTGGCAAATGTGGCTCAAGCATTTGAAAGTGATGTTGATGTGTCTGATGTTGAGGATGATAGGGAAACTATATTTAGTTCAGTTGATCTGCTGTCACCAAGTGGTCAGGCTGATGCTCAGACTTTGGCCATGATGCTTCAAGAACAGTTGGATGCCATCAACAAAGAGATTAGGTATGGTCTACCTGCTGTTAGGGTTTTGATTAAAAATGAGTTTCTGTGACACTAGCAATCCTTTTTGTGTAGTTATTTGGAAAATGGTGGTTGTACATTCAGTTTCCTAGCGGGGGGTTGATACTGGTAGCTAGTTTGCTTATGCCTAAATACTTTTTCAGGTTCTTTGCCTCAGACCCATTTATGGAAAGGATTGTGCGGTTTTAGTTTGACAGAAACCCCTGCATGGTGCTAATAACAGGAGTGTTTACCACTTCTTTACAATTGGATTGGTGGATTTTCAGTGTGTCTGTTTTATGTGATAACTACTGCTTCTTTCGAATGCCCGAGTCAGCCATTCTGTTTATATTGGTCTTGTTTAAATGTCATGTTCCTTTGAACCTTTTCTCTTTTAGACTTATACAAGAAGAAAAAGAAAACACAGAGCAGCGTGCAGAGGAGATTGAGAGCAGAGTGGGTAGTGGAAGCTTGGATGCCCATGGCCGATTCCGGTCCATGAGCTCCATTCCTCCTCCCTATGCAAGTGGTTCACTTGCTGGTTCCTCCCCGCCTGGCAGTGGTCGCTCCACCCCAAGGCGTATTCCACACAGTCCAGCTCGGGAAGTGGACAGACTAGGTATCATGACACTGGTGAGTATCCATTAACTTGAATTTTTTGGAAGTGTTCCTTGTCTCTAGGAAATGGGTTGTTTTATTTCCCCTTTCTCTCCTTCTTACTCAGCTGTATTTTTCCTTTCTCTAGGTTTTCCTACTGCTTCCTTTCAGCTTCTATAAAAAGTGTAAGATACAGTCATAATGATTAGGAAAAATGTTCAGAATTCAAGTGTATTATTTGGTCAACATCTCATGCCTAAGTATTCATTCTGTTGTTCTGGTCTTTCTTCTGACTCCTCTTCCTAGAAGAAATAACATTTTCAACCCCTGGTACAGCAGTCACTTTCTCTCTCTGCTTTAAACTTATTCCATCTTTCTACTAAATATTCAGCTAAAAAGTTATTTGCATAAATTGTGTTAATCTTGATGACAGTGAAGGTATCATAGCTGTTGTAATGGGTGCTAGTGTCTTGTTTTATCCTGTAAAGGCTGGTAGGTAAAAGTATCTGTTAGACCTAGTTACTGATAAAGTAGTAGCTTGTGCTTAAGAGCTCATTGAGTAGAGAAAGGTGCATCCTTTCTTTGATATTCATATGACTGTTTAGAAAAATTAATCCTTCTAGGAGCTGCTTAATTAATGCACATAAACCTGTCTATAAAATGAAGTGCAAGTATTCCACTCTCTTGGTTTTACATAAGAGGTAAGCAAACCTAACAGTTCCTCATATTTGGGATATGCTTTACTTAAGAGCATCTTGGATACAGGTATTTGTTTGTAAGCACTCTCCAGGAAAAGCTCCTTCTGATTTAGTTCTCTGCAAATGACCTTGTCTCCAGATTTGCGTATGCATTTGGAAACATACTTGTTTTACATACACCACCATACTTAACTATGCCATACTGTCTTGGATTACTGTACTTGTGTCATGCCTAAACCATACCAATCAGTAGACAAGGAGTGTTGTCTATCACTGTAAGACCCAGGTGGGCTGTAAATAACATACTTGGCTCATTTAGGTCTCCTTATAGGATTATTTAAAAGCAGGTGCTTTGGCTGCCTACTTCTGTTGGCTTTTTAAAATGAATCTGTGCATATACCAAAAAATATTCCATTTCCAGAAAGAGGAATAATGTCTCCTTTCTTGCATTTAAAAACCATCATTATGCTAGTTCTGTGTATCTAGGGTCAAGCATGCTTCAAAATGTGGTGTGCTTTGTATTCTAATGTTTCACAGTAAGAAGTAATTTAAGTACTTATCCTGTAGAAAACCATATACAAATTTAAGTAGCTATTTTCATGGAAGCTAGATCAGAAAAACGTGTCTTGTGTTCAGATCTAATGGCACTGAAGAAGAGTAAACTAATTAAGTTCACTTTTGACCATAAGAATTGTGAATCAAACGCATTTGATATTTGCAGTTGCATTTGTCTGGCAACTGATTAGTGAAAACTTCAAAACAGGAAGCTGTACTTCAGTGCTATAGATAAGAACTTTCTAGAAGCTTTTGGAATGGCTATTACAAATTATCAGACAGAATGAGTTCTTACGGACTTTCTCCCCCCACCAGTGTTTTAATAGAAAGCTGTATGAGTTTCTGATTATGTAGGCAAGCGAGCTTAATGCTAACTCCAGTTAGCATTACTACAATGGATGGTAGGCAGTTCAGTTACCTGAAGGACCCCCTGATGCTTAAAAAGAATTATAAGGAATCAACATAGAATCATAGACTAGTTCGGGTTGGAAAGGACCTGAAGATCATCCAGTTCCACCCCCCCTGCCATGAGCAGGGACGCCTCACACTAAACCATATCACACAAGGCTCTGTCCAACCTGGCCTTGAACACCGCCAGCGATGGAGCATTCACAACTTCCCTGGGCAACCCATTCCAGT
>JAOEHY010053088.1:0-10092 GCA_025447955.1 Psilopsiagon aurifrons | reverse complement strand
TCAGGGGACTGGAGCACCTCCCATATGAAGATAGACTGAGAGAGTTGGGGCTGTTCAGCCTGGAGAAGAGAAGGCTGTGTTTAGACCTCATAGCAGCTTCCCAGTATCTGCAAGGGGGCCTATAGGGATGCTGGGGAGTGCTTCTTCATTAGGGACTGTAGTGATAGGACAAGAAATAAGAGGTTCAAACTTAAACAGGGGAAGTCTAGGTTAGATATAAGAAGTTCTTCACTATGAGGATGGTGAGGCACCGGAATGCTTTGTCCAAAGAAGTTGTGAATGCACCGTACCTAACAGCTGGACAGAGCCTTGGGTGACATGGTTTTGTGTGAGGAGTTCCTGCCCATGGCAGAGGGGTTGGAACTAGATGACCCTAACTATTCTATGATTTTATGATTCTATGGATATGCAAGTTTGCAAACTCTATTAAAGCTTTAAAGAACTTTTAAAGTAGTATTTTATATGTGAAGGATTTCTGTATGGAAATGTAAATGTTTGTATTGGGGCAATTTTTAATGAAATTTCACACCTTTATATTCCTTTATTAATTACTTTTCTCCATAGTAGGGGAAAAAAAAAGGTGATATATACATTCATTTAGAGAGAAAATTTCCTCCCGAAGAAATTTAATTTCATCTTTCCTAATTCTGAAATCATTCCAAAGAAAAAAATGCTGAAATGGAGATCCAATGAGAAAAAATTTAAGGATATAATTATATATAGTTTTCTGAATATATCAACATTTAAAAAAGTAAAATTGGTTGTATCCATTTTTAACTGTCATAGCAATAGTTTTACAGTCTGGGGTCATTTCTGTTCTTTAGAACTGGTCTTGTTCTTTAAACTACATAACTAGCAGGCCTTGTACTTATTCCTTCACAATACTTGAAATGTAATTTAGAGATATAACAACAGTATACAGATAAGGAACTCCTGCACTGCAATATCAAGTGCTACAACTCCTGAGCTAAGCAGGGTCTAAAGTTTTATTAGCTTCCATCCTCATCCTGAAATTCTTATGTCAAATTGTCTGCTGTTAAAGATTTGGTTATATTGCTCTGGCTTACAAATTGAATGTTCTATCTGATCTTTGGCACAACAGATACCTCTGACACCTTTATTCATTATCTGTTGAGAATGGTTTTTAATCAGCATTCTTATTTCAAATGGAGAGACATTTTCTTTGGCTCTGGTCTCCTAGCAACACAGTTTATTACCACTGACTTTTGTCATTTCAAGAGATCTATGTTCAGAATGTTTTTCATGGCTGTTAATCCTCTGTACAGCTTCACAGACTTAATACTTTTCTATCCTATTTTCCTGCCAGAGTTGGTTTATTTTACTGTAACAAACCACAACCATATCAAGAACCAGAATAACAAAATTACCACACCTAAACTTCATAGCAAGCAAATTCCTAAGAGAAAAAGAAATAGTCTACTTGTTATAAAGACCAGACTTAAACTATTTGCTTTGAATACTGACTCATTTGAGCTCTGAAATTTATCCTATTAGACAAATACAATTGGAAAAATTATGTGAAAGGGTTAATATGCTCAGCTCTATTCTATTCACAGCAATGAATATTTCTCAAAAATACTTTGCAGTTTAGAAATTTTTGGTAAAAGCTACATTTATGAATTTGTTCTCTCATAAAAAAGGTTGCATCCTTTCATTAGTTAGAGATGGGATTAGAAAAAGAGATTATCAGAAGTGGTTTGGTGGGATTTTTTCCCCTGCAATTGAAATTACTATTTTTATAATTGCTGTAGTCAAGAAACATAGATTTAATACATACATGAATCTTATTGGAGTGTGAACCTTGACCTCCAGTAGATATATTTCTTAAATTTTTCAAAGCGTGGATTAAAAAAATCTGATAAAAAAACACACTATATAATTTTATCTTGTTGATGAATATGTAGAATTGCTTTGCAAATGCAGTATTATGTCTCAATTAAAAATGGGACAGCATAGATTTTTCAATTTTCTAGCATTCCACAACTAGGACTTAAATGAACTAAACACTCATTTAAATGAAGAACTTATGTAGGAATTGAAGCACAAAAATAATACAGTTAATGTGCAACCTTTAGCCTTGGTCTTCACTGGCAAATCCTATAGCCACATCACGCAAGCCGCAGAAGGCAAAGGCCATGACTAGGAAAATGAAGAACAAGCCAGCATAGGAGAAGTTCAGATCTGAGACTATCCACAGAACTTGAAGGTGCTAAAGTCCATGGGACCTGATGACATGCACCTGTGGATCCTGTGGGAGCTGGCAGGTCAGGTAGCCAAGCCATTACACATTTAGAAGCTGTGGCAATCCAGTGAAGTACCTACCAATCAAAAAAGGAGAAATAAAAACCTCTGTGTTTAAAATACGAAAAAAGAAGACCCAGGGAACTACAGGCTGGTCATTCTCACCTTGGTGCAAGACCTGGGGAACTACAGTCTGGTCAGGTGTCCCTGCCCATGGCAGGGGGGCTGGAACTAGATGATCTTCAGGTCCTTTCCAACCCTAACTATTCTATGATTCTACGATTCTGTGATTCAATCTCACCTTGATACCAGAGAGATCATGGAGCAGATGCTCCTGAAAATTATACTAAGGTACATGAACAATAAGCCAACGATTGATGGCAGCCAATAAGACTTCACCAAAAGCAAGTTGTGGTGGCCTTCTACAATGGGGATCCAGCACTGGTGGATGAGGAAAAAGTGACTAACATCATCTACATGGATTTGTGAAAAGCATTTGGCACTGGCCCGTATGACATCCTTGTCTCTGAATTGGAGCTGCATGGATGTGACAGATGAACCATTCAGAGGATAAGGAATTGACTGGATGGTCACACTAAAGAGTTTTGATCAGCGGCCTGATGTCCAGGTAGAGACAGTGACAAATGGTCTTCCACAGGGTTTGGTATTGGGACCAGTGCTGTTCAACGTAGAATTGAAAATCATAGAATCATAGAATAGTTTGGGCTGGAAAGGACCTTCAAAAGTCACCTAGTCCAATCCCCTTGTAATGAGGAGGGACATTCAGCTAGATCAGGATGCCCAGAACTGCATTCATCCTGGCCTTGCATGTCTCCAGGGTTGGCACATCCACCACTTTTCTGAGCAGCCTGTATTAATTTTTTACCACTCTCAATGTAAAGAATTCTTTCCTCACAACCAGCCTGAATCTTCTTTTACTTTAAAACAATCACCCCTTGTCCTGCCACAACAGACCCTGCTAAGATGTCTTTCAACATCTTTCCATAGGCCCTTTTTAAGTACTGAAAGGCTGCAATAAATTCTACTCAGTCTTCTCTTCTCCAGGCTGAACAGCCTCAAATCTCTCAGCCTTTCCTTGTAAGGGAGGGGCTTCGTCACTCTGACAATTTCTGTGGTCCTTCTCTGGACTCTGTCTTTCTCAGCAACAAAAACAATGGGATTGAATGCATCTTCAGAAGGTTTGTTGACATCACAGAGCTGTGTGGTGCAGTTAACACACTTGAGGGAAGGTATGCCATGCAGAGGGATCTTGGCTGAAAGATCGGCCCATGAAAACCTTGTCAAGTTCAACAAGGCCAAGTGCAAGGTCCTGCACCTGGGTTATGGCAATCTGAAGCACAATTATAGGCTGGGAGGGGACTGGATTGGGAGCAGCTGTGAGGAGAAGGACTTAGAGATGTTCACAGTCATTTAGCTCAACATGACCTTGCAGTGTGTGCTCACAGGCCGGAAAGCCAACCGTATGCTGGGCTGTATCAAAAGAAGTGCAATGAGCAGGTCAAGGGAGGTGATCCTCCACTCTCATGAGATCCTATCTGGAGTACTGTATTCAGTTTTGAGGCCTCTGACTTTATGTTTTTTTTTATTGTAAAATATCTTATAAAAGAAATGCAGAAGGCTTTGAATCTGCTATAGACAGAAGATAATTAAATTGAGGGCCTTTGAAACATATGCTTTCAACTTTCCTGAAATCAGACATACTCTTGTCATACCATGGTCAGGGCAGCACACTAGCATTAACACATCAAACCAGCCAGGATATACAGTCTAGAAGGATGTTGCAGAGTCAAAATTATTCCATATAGTGAAAAGAGAGTAAAAAATCCCATGAAAAATGGAAATAGCGAGCCTCAAAGCAATTAAATTCAGAAGAATTCAGATAACAAGAAAGGAAAAAAGATCAGCTGAAATAAACTTTGTGTCCTTTACTATACGAAAGCAAAGAATTGTGTCGTATGAAGACAGGATGAGAAATTTGGGACTGTTCAGCCTGGAGAAGAGAAGGCTGCATAGAAACCTCGTAGCAGCCTTCCAATATCTGAAGGGATGCTGGGGAGGAACTCTTCATTAGGAACTGTAGTGAGAGGACAAGGAGTAACAGGTTCAAACTTAAGCAGAAGAAGTTTAGATTGGATATGAGGAAGAAATTCTTTACTGCAAGGGTGGTGAGGCACTGGAATGGGTTGCCAAAGGAAGCTGTGTATGCTCCATAGCTGGTGGCGTTCAAGGCCAGGTTGGACATAGCCTTGGGTGATATGGTTTATTGGAAAGTGTCCCTGCCCATGGCAGGGGGTTTGGAGCTAGATGATCTTAATGTCCTTTTCGACCCTAAACTATTCTATGATTCTATTTAACAGACCACAATAATGAATGAATAAACAACCCCAAAAAACCCAAACCTGTAACCGATGGTAACACAACTGTCACCTGAAACAAATGTAGTACAATTCAGAGTAAGTTGACCTTTTTGACTGACTTGCTGCTGTTGGATGCAGGGCAGAGGGTTCTGTCTTCAAGTCAGTTCTCTGGCGATGTCTAGGGCATGCAAAAATCAGGGACAGCTGTCTGGGGATAAATAGCACTGGCTACCTTAGTGTCTGGATGTCAATACAGACCAGAAATAAAACCTATTACAAAATTACACAGTTTCAACATTTACTGAAATCCTTTATCACTCTACCACAAGGCAAAACCCAGAAAGTTCACATCAAGAGTTACTGGTTTTATAAAGGAAAGTAAAACATAAACATAAACAAATAAATGGAGCAAGCTTTTAGAAATCACATTTCTAAGAGAATTTGTAGTGTAAATGAAATAAATACAATTTTAGTAAAACAACGATTTCTTAAAAAATAAATCATTTGTTGTGGAAAAGCTTTTTTATTATCAATATTACCCCTCTAATGTCACCCCACCCAAAAGCAAGTAAAATTTACTAGCCTGGGGTGTGCATTCAGGAGTCTGTTTTCCTGGGTTTGGTATGATATTGGAGAAAAACAAGTTGATGAGATGGCTGAAATTTGTCTTTCCAGAATTAGTGTCAGGATGAAAACATATCTGTTCTAGGCTGAAACAGAAATTTGGGGGGCAAGTTTATCTTTTCCAGTGTTGATTTTGAAATACTTTTTTTGCCCTCTTTTCATTCTGGTGTGGAAAAAATATTAATTTCCATCTTGGAAGGTTTAACGTCAAATTAGAATTCATTCATAGTGGCATGATATCAACAACTGGGAGCAATAAATTGAAACCTACACAGTGAGAAATAGATGCCTATAGATGTCTTAGGGAAACTAACAAGTTAAGTAAAACCACACTTGCTGTTGGAGTTATGAAAGCTGTAACCTACTAATTAATAAATGCCATTGCTCCTTACCCCATTTAGTCTACTGGGGCGGAGTTAAATGTTTATGTAGTAGCTTTTACGATATCTTTTGGATTTGTGATGAGAACAGTGTTGATAACACACTGACAGTTTAGGTATTGCAGAACAGTGTGTTGCATTAAAAAGGGGGCGAAACCAAGTCCCTTGCTTTATTAGAGGAACAACAGGGAATGGCTCCAATGTGCAACTACCAGTCTGGACTTGTTCGCTATTTCAAACCTTACTGATCTGGATTCACTAATAGTACACCACACAGCCCAGTCCAATCAGCTGCAATTATCAGTCCGGACGTGTTCGCTATTTTGAACCTTACTGATCCGAATTCACCGATAGTACACCACACCTCGAAATGGGGTCACATTCAGTGATAAAATTAGTTTATTGGTGCAATAGATACATGTTCTTATGGATTGCTGCTGATAAATACTGTCTGCAAAAGCACGTGCAAATAATAGTTACATGATTACAAGCGCTCGATAAAGTTAACACAGCCTGGCTCTAAAATATAAAGGCAACAGTGAAAAGTAATTCTACAGAGATTCTAAGTTTCCGGAGAGAAGCTCTAGATACAGTACAAGTCTTACCCACAGGTGTCCCTATGGCGGGGGGAAGAGAGAGAGGTCCAGCCCGTCGACCTGTTGCAGGAGTCCATTGATGTTATCTCCCTCCACTCATCCACAATGGTATCTTCCCTATATCTGTCTCTCTCTGGTCATTTTATACTATTTTTTACCTTCAAGGTGGAGCTTGAGTGACTCTATTCATACATTCCTTTATTATTATTGGTGCAAATCTCTCTCGCATCACTTTTGAAGGTATATGTCACCAAAAATTAAGAGTGCATGCTCAGAGGGGGGTGGTCTCATTTTGGAGGAGGGTTGCATTGGAGATGAGAGTGCATTTTAGCATGTAAATGCATTATAATGGCATTATAATGAAACAAAGTTCACACAGAGGGCAGCGTTCTGTCAAAAGATGACAGGTTGCTGGCTCAGGGTCACAAATATGCAGCTTACCAGTTTCTTGCACCATCTAGCTCCCATCTTTCCCATCTTTTGCTGAGGTTAGGACAAAATGTAGCCACAAGATCTCCATCTTGCTCTACCTTCCATCTGTGTTTCCATGGGAACCTCTGTGGAGTGCACATTCCTGGCATAACCAGGTGTGTCTTCATCTTGCCCTAAGAGGACCTGAAAGTCCAGTTTTCTGTTATGTGTGGACAATGCTGCATTTCAAATATAAATTTATCTCCTAATTATCCCACATTTCCTAATTATTCTACACAGTGTTTCCACAGCATTTCCAAGGCCATTTCTGCTTCTCAGAATGCCACACCAGTGAGTAGGCTGGGGGTACACCAGAAACTGAAAATGGACACAACTGCGATGGATGATCCAGACTAACAAAAGAGATATCCAATACCAAATGTCATCGTGTTGACTGATAAAAGCTGGGGGAAATGATGAGGAAGGGGGAAGAGTTCAGAGTTATGGTGTTTGTCTTCACAAGTATCCATTACCTGTGTTGGACCCCTGATTTCCTGGATATGGCTGAATACCTGCCTGATGATGGAAAAGAGTGAATGAATTACTCATTTTGTTTTGCTTGTGAGCACAGCTTTTGGTTTATTTATTAAACTCTCTTCATCTCAACCCATGAGTTTTCTCACTTTTACCCTTCTGACCTTCTCTCCTATCCCACTGTGCGAGAGTGAGCAATTGGCTGTGTGGGGCCTAACTGTCTACCAGAGCTAAATCACAACAGCTGGTGTTCCATCTTCTTCTGATAAACTGATTGGAACTGTCCTTCAGTGTATTGAAAGTCTTTCTGTGCTATAGAACTGGTCCTGAATAAAAAGGCAGACAGTTTTAGCGAAGAGGGTAGATGAAAATTGAGTCCACTGAAATCACAAATTGTTTTACCATTTATTTTGAGGGGGAGATGGAATGTCACCGTCTTCTACTAATGGCTTATCACTGTCTTTTCCTTCTAATGACAGTTAAAAAGGTCTTTAAATTGTATTCTCCTAGAACTTCCTTTCTTCTCTTGTATGTTTCTTTTTTTTTAGTACACCATAACTAATATTTGCTAAAAATGATGTCAAATTATAAAAAGTGTCTTTCTAAAGAGTCAATGTCTGTACGTGTGCCTCCCTTCTGAGTGTTTTTTGTTGGTTTTTTTTTTTCAGTAGTCATGCAGTGTAGTCATTCCCTCAATATTTAAAATATCAAATGCAATTAGTTATAGATTAAGAAAGCTAAATAACCAGCAATATATTTGCTATGCATAAAATACATATTTTTAATTTCTTTTTCATTAAATGATTTGTGACAGTTGAGAGCAGAAGATGCAGAACTCGGAGAAAAAAAATGCAGTCAGAATTAAAGATGCTTAAGGATTGCTCAAAGCTTGAAATGTCTTCCTTACTTATATTCTACAATTTAACTCAGAAGCTGAATAAATGTTGGCTTAATTTGTGTATTTAAACAGTATATAAACTGTAACTTTCATGTGACATAACAATGCATATTTGATTTGAAAAAGTAGTTGCACATGCTTCACAACTTTTTTATAAACCCATTCTCATATACTAGTCATGAGGGTTACTCATGGCAAAACACTGAAATACATTCATTCATGCGAGTAAACTTTGAGTAACTCCACTAAAAATCATGAGACTACTCATAAAATAAAGCACTTGCTTTTGTTCCTTCCAGAATCGAAAAACCTAATGCTCAAAGGGCTGTTGAAATATGTCAGGGTTAATAGTTCATGCTATTGAAATATATCTATGAAATTAAGTATACTGCATGTGGGTAGATTGTGAAGTTCTATTTAAAGCTCATTATGATAAAGCATGATCATTTCACTCACAAAATGTTTTCTGTTTCTTGCTTTGTTTTTCTTCACTAGCTATTGTACAGCAAGGAGTCTCATCCATCATGCTATTATTATATGCTAATTGCAATCAAGCTTTTTAGATCTGTATGGAGATGACAGTATATTTGCATAAAAAAAATGTGATAAATTGGGTTTGAATATTGTAAATTCCCATACCACACAGGTCCTCTTATAACCGATTAAGACAGCTGCTTTTATAAAAGCACTTTCTAGTTACACTGAAGAACAAAACCCCAACAAAACAGTAAAACAATTTAA
This sequence comes from Psilopsiagon aurifrons, assembly GCA_025447955.1. Lineage (NCBI taxonomy): Eukaryota > Metazoa > Chordata > Aves > Psittaciformes > Psittacidae > Psilopsiagon > Psilopsiagon aurifrons. The sequence continues at coordinate 1,268 of JAOEHY010053088.1, read as the reverse complement.
TGCCAAATAACTTGGAAGACACTTTACATTACATTTAAAAAAATCGTATCACTGGTGTACACATAAGCAGATAATCAGGAAGGAAAACAAAAAAGCCCAAGACTTTTAGTGGGTTTTCATCAATACATTTAACATTTCTGCCCAGTGAATCTTAAACGGAGTGATACATCATTATGAAATGCAATTGTAAGTTATGGGTTTCATATGGTCACCTTTATAAATCGGTTATTGACAAAAGAAAATTTGGCAGAACTGATCTAAAAAGATCTCAGATATTGAAAAAAATAACTTTCATGCAAATACTTCTGAGAGAGAAATTGGTCAGAGTCAGTGTGGTGAGGCAATTTCCACTGTAACAGAGGATGGAAAATGCATTTATCTTAAAGGATTGTTGTCAGCTGTCAAATTCTCTTTGTCTAAAATTCATTTTAAATACCAACCATTCTAAAATATCATTTGCTTTATTGCATGAGAAGCTTTTAAAGAACAATGATATTAGCTTTCACAATCACAGCTGGGGGCATTACATTTAACAAATTTTTGTGCTCTCAAAACATACATGAAAAAAAGCATAAAATGAAAGTTACTAGAAGGGGCATTTTATTTTCAGTAGTGGCTATAATAATTGAAAAATTGGAGGTCAGTGGGCTTTTCCCCTTTTGCTGGTTTCTATGATTAAACCAGCAGAATCATTGTAGAAATCAGTTCTTTCCTTTTCAATTTGGATTTTTTTGTGTTTCTTTGTTTATTTCCCGTCATTTCTCCCTGGTTGCTGATGGGAGCTTATCTGCTTCTTAATCAGACAGGAGAGGAAGAGTTGTTTTTTTTTTTTTTCTTCTGGCAAATTCCCTTGTTACTGTCTAGATTACCAAATTGATCTGGCTTATATAAAAAGAGATTCATTTGCCTTGTCTAGTTGGACAAGAAAATAGAGCTTACTTCCTCTTAAAACTAGGAACTTTAAGCAAAATCCCTCACAGTTCTTAAAATTTGGTGGCATTTATTGGATTAAGGGCGGGGGGTAGGAGGAGGATGAAATAGCTTTGTGACTAACATGCTTGCCAAAAGATCTGGAAATCATAGAATTATAGAATCATACAATCATAGAATAGTTAGGGTTGGAAAGGACCTGAAAATCATCTTGTTCCAGCACCTCTACCATAGGCAGAGGGGCCTCCCACTAAACTACGTCACCCAAGGCTCTGTCCAACCTGGCCTTGAACACCGTCAGTGATGGAGCATTCACAGCTTCCCTGGGCAACCCATTC
>JAOEHY010053087.1:0-46500 GCA_025447955.1 Psilopsiagon aurifrons | reverse complement strand
GGGGGGAAGGGCTTTTTTTGCCCCCAGGCTGGACTAGCAAGCGTCCCTGGGGTTTTTTGCCTTCCTCTGCAGCCGAGCACAGCTCCTTCATGGGGCTCCTTTGGGTCACAGCGTCCCAAAGGCAGCTGCTCGTGCTCCATGCAGGGGGCCCTCGTGCCCCTCTTCCGGGGGGTGGCAGCCTTCTGGACTCCCAGGCTTGCCCCAGCGTGGCCCCGGGACTTGCTGAGGTCCCCTGTAGCACTGAGCATCACCCCTTGTCAGTGAAGTGTTGCATTCAAGTAGTAATACAAGAGGTAAATCCCCAAACCAGACACAAGAATGTTAACAAACACAAGCAAATATCTAAACACCCTCTGCTACAAGCATTACCCTGTCTAACAAATGCAGAAGAGATTTCTTGAATTCTCCTTTCCAAGAAGAAGACCTCCCCATAAGCAGTGTAGTAGCAAATGCCAATTGGTGTATTGATAAGGAAAGGTGAGGAAATTCTGTATGCTTTCTGTGTTTCTGAAAAGTTCATGCAGAGGGAACCCAGCCCCCTTTTCTTTCACCTTTGGGATCGCCACAGTCAAATGACAGTACATGGTATAAAAGCCTTTTTGGATACAGTCTGAACATACACATTTATTTACAGGGACACCCCGCAGCAATGCCCAGCGTGGGGCCACCATGAGCAGGGACATCCCCCTCTGCTTTCCTAACCTGGTCCTTAGCTTCCCAGACAGCATCCCTGTATACTTCCCAGGCCGCCTGTCTTTGCTTTCACCTTTTATAAGCCTCTTTTTGCCTTTGAATTTTCCTTCAGCAGCTCCTTATTCATTCAAGGAGGTCTCCTGGCCCTCCTGCAGCACTTCCTTCTAGTTGGGATGCAACACTCCTGAGCTTGTAGTAGATGATCCTTGAATATCAACCAACAGTCTTGGGCCCCCCTGCCCTCTAGGGCTATATCCCATGGAAACTTACTAAGAGGTTCTTGTAGAGGCCAAAATCTGCTCTCTTGAAGTCCAGGGCAGTGAGCTTGCTGCACCCCCTTCTCACTGTCCAGAGGATCTTGAATCCGATCATCTCATGATCACTGCAATCAAGGCTGCCCTGGAGCGTCACATTTCCAAAAAGCCCTTCCCTGTTGGTGAGAAGGAGGTCAAGCATTCAACAGTAGATCAGGAGTGTCACATCACAGATCAGAGTGAATGGCACAGTCTGTGCTCAGGATAAGGCCAGGGCTGGAAAGCAGAAAGCACAACACATCACTGCACAAGGGTAGCTGCATAAAGTAATTGCTCAGCTTTCAACTGGACGGGTATTGGGCAACATTTTCCATCTCAACTTAATTGAGTCTTGAGCTCACACCTGAAAGTGCCCAGCACTGCAGTGAATATCCCTACTTTCCTTATAACCCTTCAAACATAGCTGTTGAATGCTTTTGGGCACAGCAGACAACAGAGCTGAGGCATCCCGGAACTCAGGGCATCCCAGATGCCAGAGGATTTATTCAGGATCTGTACAAATGCCAAGCCTTGAGAAAGGAAGTGCTGCTGCATCAGTAGTTGAGCATTGTCAGCTGATGTGTTTCCATGACCTCCACGCTGAGACACCGAGATACTCTGCAACACCTTGTCTGCAATACCCAAGAAGCCCTAAGCACGACTGTGTATCTGAAGTGGTCTAACAGTGAGCAGAGTATCTGAGCCCAGAAGGAAGTTAGGGCTGTAAAAGCCGGACTGCTGCTGATATCTGAGCTACTCACACACAGAGATGTACAAGTATCTTGTAGAAGTGCCCAAATAAAGTAATCCAGTGTGTGAGCTGAAAGGCTCTTTCTCTCAGCAGGATGTGTAAGTGGCCATAAACATGAGCCAAATCTCCACTCTCATGTCAGAGGTGCTATCTGAGCTCCCTAAACCACAGCAATAGAAAAAATCTCAGATCTTATCATTTGCAACTGATAGAGCAAGGTGACTGCATGATAGCGTGTATTGGTGACAGAAATGTTGTAGTCACCAGCCACTTACAATGTGCCCCTTGGCACATGCCAAAAGTTCTACGGCAAATAAAAAGCAGGCATCGTGTAAAATTAGGAGGTGCTTTCTCTTTTGCCTTTATGCTAGGAAGAAGGTGAGATCAAAGATTGAAAAGCAAGCCCTTTAAACGTGAAGCAATGAAAGTGATGCCATCTCGCAGCTGAACAGGTTTGATTGTCCCATCACTCTCCTCTATTTCATTCCATGTAATAACCAAATAGAAATCTGAAGGACAAGTTCATGTTGGAGGGCTTGCGTGATATGCAGGGGTGAAAACTGCCCACTGCCTGACTCAGCCTCAGCCTGGTCCAGGGACATCAGCTATTTAGTACCCCAGCTTCTCTTCTGTAAGATGGAAAAAAGCAGAAGGTTCATCAGTGAATTCATAATGCCCTGAGCAGTTCAAGCCCTGTTCGAATACCTGCCATTATAGCTCTGCTCAAATTCAGGAGCTGTCAGAGCTGCACAGGGCTGTGGTAAGCCTGCAAGACATGTTTATGTTTTCACACAGTTCTTTGTTACGACCTGAACCCTGTGCTTGACTTATGCTTGTAGAAAAGCACAAGGAGAGCATTATCAACACAGGCTGGTCTTGGGCCAGCAAGGAACTGTTTCTGCCGACTAACGTAATGGCCACAGCAAGCTGTACTACAGAGCACAATGTGGGAGAGGGACAGTGAGGGACCACAGGCCTCACCTGCTGGTGATGGCTTAGAGAAGGACTAGCAAGGCTGGGTGTGCAGTGAGCTTGTAATGCACCTGAGGTTTTCTGCTCTGCAGAAGCAGCTCGAAAGCCCTTCTGAGCACAAAGGAACCACAACCTGCTGCCAGAATGTCCTTGCAAGTCCATTTCTCATGATGGTGATAAGACAGACCACTTTGAAGCAATTCTGAGTGGCAAACAGAAACATAACACCTTAAGCGTCCCTGCGGCAGCCTGACTTCTGTATCTTTACCACAAATACCACACTCTTTATCTTGAGGCATGAAAGCAGCCTAAGAGAAGGCAGCTGAAGAGAGAATGTTCTTAATGAATATAACTGCTTTTAGTGTGATTGTTCCTGCCACCAGTGTGGTGCCCTCAGGTCTGAGTGTTAGAGTTTGCCATTGAGTAACCAGCTTTGAAAGAACAGCCCATCTCTGCCTCCAGCCATGTGCTCTAAGACTATTTGCTAACTTGCCATGATCATAATGGTGAGATTTACCAGCAAAGAATCAAGAAAACAACAGTCATCCTCTCAAGGATGGATCCCTCCTGGTTCACCTAATTCGGAACAAATCTAAAAGTTGCAAAGCCTTAGTTTGTACTTTTTATTGCTGTATGAGCAGAAAACTTCCTAGAAACTCTCCTCTATTTCCTGTTTTGGCTAAGACAGAAATAGAATTGTGTGTTTCTGCATACAACTACTTCATTTCCAAAACAGCATCGGCAAGTGAGGAACACAGAGCACTGAGAAAAGCCTGGTTTTCATTTTAGCCAGTTAATTTTAGGCATTAGGAACTGTAGTTTCTTCATCTGCAGTGTGGACACTCATACATGATGCCAAGTTTCTTCTTAATGGCTTTCCTGAAACCTTGAACTTGTTTCCTTTATGAAAGAGATTTGAGTCCAAGAGCTGTTAGCGTTTAGTCACTGACTGCCACTACTTTCATAAGACTCTCTACAACGCTTGCACTATGAGCATTTCAGTGTACGAGAGCAACAAAGAAGTCCACAGGGATGTCACAGACTGCTTGTGAAATCAGGTTCTTTCCTAGAAGTCAGGGACATTTGGGCAAATGTCATCTCATCCGCCACCCTTCAGCCAGATGAGAACACAGCTACACCTTAAATGTCAACCACCTGCAAGCTTGCACACCATGAGCTGACCTTTGTGGTTTCTCACAAGACTTGTCTAAGAGTCATAAAAAAATTATATGTAGAGAAAGAGCACCCAAAAATCAAAGCTCTCCTTCTCTTCTTTCATACAGGAGCAGAGTAAGAAATTCTGCCATATGAGGATGCAATGATTACTCCTGCTGGAAAAGCATTGTACAAGTAGCCCCAGAGTCAAGTTTTACAACTTGTATGGGAGAAGGCTGCATATGTTAGCCCTTCATGTCTTAGTAGTGGGCAATAGTGGCTCCTGAACCCCAGAGCTCAGCCAGATTCCTTGAGGAGACTAACATGTAGTTTTCCACTGCGTTAGAAGCAGATGGACCAAAGAGAGAGTTCCTAATTGCTGTTACTAATCCACAGAAAGAGTGAGAGAGCATCTTCCCCTGGGCATCTGCAATGTTTGGAAATTATTCTCATCACAGGCAGAAGCACAAGGGTATAGCAGACCATTTGTGACACCTGAGGTGGGCATCTTCTCTGGGGACATAGACATGATCTCTGGGGAGAGTTTCAGAAACATGCCAGCCAGCTGCTGCAGTCAAATGCCACCCAAAAGCAAAGGAATTGTTCTTGTGAGGTAGCAGCACAGGAAGGAATCTTCACCACCCAGAGCATTCATTCAGCCCTACTAGAAGTTTATTTACACACAGTAGTGTTCCCTCCTGTCCTCGAGATAATTGCTTGTACAAGATAGATGAAGACAACCCTTTAAAATGTTAGTTTGAGGACAAAGTGGTTTATTCACCCTGTTCAGCATTTAGGCTGGTTGCTTTATTTTACTTTCTTGAATGAAAACTGTGTTCTTACTATTAAGCCTTAATGTTGTAGACAAGGTAGGATACTCTGACTATTATGAGAGAGTTGTAAGATCAGTAATTTACTATCAGTGATATAACAAAAAGTAAGTTAAAACCTGTTAAGATTTCAAGTGGCATTTGGAAGATTTCTTGCATGCTGCTCACAGCCAATACTTCATTACTGAAGCATTCCAAATACTGTTAAAACCATGCATGACAATACAAATACTCTTTAAATCAGATGTCAGACAGCAGCAGGGTTCATTAACTAGAGCAGAAGAGTATTAACCAGAGATGCCAGGTTAAAAAAGTGGCACCAAGAAGGCATTTTCAGCACTTGAGAGGTCTAAACTGTGTGGAAGCCAAATCTGTCTACCAGAAAACCCCTGTGTGTTTTCAACTTGACTGTAAGCAGGCTGTGAATCGTGAGCTGAGTGCTACCAAACATTCAGATACTAAATGCCTTGGGAAATGAATGCTCACAAATGTTGAATGCAAATGGGTTTTTCACTAACACAGGGGCTTTGAGAAGTCACCAGTCAGTAGCTCACCTTCACCAGAACCAGCAGCGACAGACACAGCTTGGTCATATCCTCCAAGTAAATCTCCTGTGTAAGTTGTTGGATGGAATAATGATCGCAAGGAGCAACCAGTGACAGATGGGTGGAAGAAACTAACCCAATGTAGGTGTGAGAAATAAGTTGTGCAGCATTTACAGCTGCTGGAAGCACATGCTTGTTTGCAGCACAGTCACTAGAACTAATCCAGTGTCCTACTGCATATCACAAAGCACAACAAGAGGAGGACATACTTCTATTCCATACACTGCCCTCCTGGAAAATGCTTACACCTCAACTTGGCTTACCAATGTCCTTGCCATCTGAGTTCAATCATGTACATGTCAGATACTCCTTAGCCAAAGGGTTAAAGTGCTTTCCTCAGCTGAGTGTTACTGAGTCTATGTACTCCACCAGCAGTGATCTGCATATGTCGGTTGGTCACTCCAGGTTTGCAAATAATGGAAGATTATTTCTGATGAGTCCTCCCCTTCCCAAGAGCTCAGCAAAGGCTGTTCCATGTAGAACCAGGCTCCTCAGTCACTTCTGCCATGGCTTGTACCTTGTCTGTTACTCTCTCTCTGCTTCTGACACACGGACCTTTCTCAGTTGCCTCAGCTTCCTCCATCCCTGTTTGGTAAACTCTGATGGCAGAGCTGTAGTTCTGCTCCCCGGCCTGAGGCTGCTCTGCTTCCAGCAGGAATTTCTGTCATTTATCCTATGAAATGGGGTGAGACCTCACTAATACCCTGATACCATTCCCACTGCTCTGGATCCTGGCCCAGTCTCAGAGCCCTGTAATGCATTTTCCTCTCTGGTGCAGGGACAGGAGACAGAAAAACAACAAAGGCAACAGGATATCCCAGAGTAACTCTGTTGTCAGTTGTTGAGATGAGCGATTTGGTTTTCCTGCCTCCAGGCTGCATTTTAGGACCCCTCCAGCCCTCTTAAACAGCCTTACTCCGACATTTTGATAGGCTGAGAAAGTTGTGGCTCTTCAGCTTGGAGAAGCTCTGTGGAGACATCAGAGCAGCTTCCAATGTCTGAACAGGGCCTATAAGGACACTGGAGAGCGGCTCTTCCTCAGGGACCGTAGTGGTAGGACAAGGGGTGATGGGTTTAAACAGGAGAAGTTCAGGTTGGAGGTAAGGAAGATGGTTTTTACTGTGAAGGTGGTGATGCCCTGGCACAGGTTGCTCAATGATGTGACGAATGCTCCATCCCTGGGAGCACTCAAGGCCAGGTTGGACACAGTCTTGAGCAACATGGTCCAGTGTGAGGCATCTCTGCCCATGGCAGGGGGCTGGAACTGGGTGATCTTAAGGTCCTTTCCAACCCAAACCATTCTATGATTCTGTGACACTCTTGAGTTAATCTCCCCAGCAATTCTCTTCAAGCAGCTCATTCACCACTGCTTGGGTTGATTGTGGGGCTGATTCTCTATTCCCCTACACAGCTACAACTCTGGCCGTGTCTCACTCAATGTAATTTTCCTCAGCTAGGTTTTATTTGTAAAAGCCAAAGCAATCACCTCCACTGCTGTTTCCTTTCACAGCTTCTCCTTTTTAATCATTGTGGTCATGTTTGTGCAGTAGCATTGCTGCAGAAAGCTGTTCTCTAGTGCCAGTTTGCTCATGTTGAGCCTCTGTACGTTGTCTCTCTGGGAGCACTGCCTTTCTCAGCTACACCTGCACCTTTTCTCACAAATAAGAATGGATAAGAAGTGATTACTTCTGATTTGGGCACTTTAGTTCCAAGATTGGTATCTAGTTTGTTAGATCATCTTCCCCAGCTCAACATCCACACCTGAGCTGGGGCTGTTCCAGACAGAATTGCTCTAAATGCTTCAGGGGATTTTGGCCTTGGTCTTGCTTTCCCTGTGCTCAGTGTCCCTCAGGGTCTGCTCTGGACCAGTCCCCTCTGAGTCAGGGCCTTCCAAGTGACCCCAGTGCAGATGCTGTTGTTCCCCCCGGGATCTCTGGCTTTTTTTCAGTGCTTAGTTTTAAAACAAAAAGAAAACAAACCCAAAACCACCCAAAACCACACACAGATTTGCTGAATAAAGGGAGAAATCTGTTGTCTATTGAGGTATTGCATTGCAGCATTTTGAAACAAGCCTTTGAGTAACTCTATTTAAAAAAACCCACAGCAACAAAACAAAACACTAAGAGAAACAGTCCCTTCAATAACTTGTGTCCATTTGCAAGATATATGAAAGTCGTTAATGCACATATAAAACCATAGAGCAACCCTACAAAGCCCCAGTCATAAACTTAATTTCATTCAGGTACAGCTATGTGAAGACTGCAGGGTCTGCAAGCAGCAGACACCTCTTACAAAGTGAAACTCCCTCCATCAGCCACCCACATGAGCAGATTTCTCCTTCGCGTCTGTTGCACAGCATCTCAGGAATAAGATCTGGAAGGAAATGGGCCCTCCCAAGTGGCAGCCTTGGCTCAGCAAGCTGGAATCTCAGCAGAGCTCACCTCAAAGAGGGAGCATCCCCTGTGCCTGGCTCGGCTCCAGCTCTCATCAATGCCAAACCAGCCCTAATCCCTAAAACACTAAACAAATGCATCAGTAAAGAAAAATTCCAGTGTCAGCCTGTTCCCAGAAGTCACACATCAACCCCTCGATCCTGCGCTGGAACTGGGCAATCTGATATTCCTCTGGGCATGCAAATTATTGACTCTGCAGCAGACACAGCTTTGCAAACCCAAAACACCCCAGAGAAAGCTGTAGCCTTTGCTTAGCTAGAGCGGAGTTAAGCTCATCACAGCAACCTGTCCTAAGCCATTACTAAACCAAACTTAGTTCCCACCTGACTGATGATTATAACAAATTCCTTTGCAAGAGATTTGGATCTGACTTACCCGCACCCAGCTTGGAATGCAGGCATTGGCTTTATCTCAGATCAGTTCACCTTGTGCTGTACAGTGTAGGCTCACTGACCTGGAGAAATGCATTCAGCTGTGTAGTCCTAAACAATCCAGAGTTTGAGACAACACCAGCACATCACAGGTATTTCGACTGTCCCAAAATGCCACCACTCCCCAAGTTTGGTCCTTTTGTGTGACAACCACACCAAGACCCACAACAATCATACCAGTATCTCTGACAAAGGCAGTAATTTGAAATCCAGACTTGACTGAGTTTTTCTGGTGCCATTATGTTCTCCGCATGAGTATCTCCCAGACATGCAGCACCTCGCTTGTAACATGCTCTACCACAACGTTTCTGAAGTCTCTTCAGAACAGAACAGATTTCTTTGTTGTAACTTTTGTGTAATTTTCACTACTTGAGCTCTTCAGCAGACCCATGAGGATTCACAAGACAGCTACAATCCATGCATATGTGGATCCATTGCATATTACAGTCTTTCTGAGCAGTTACCAAAGTTTAGAGCCAGACTTCTCCATCATCTATCCCACCTTCCCTGAAAAGGTCATCGATCAATCAGAGAAACGAGTCCATATGTTGCCTGCAGCCAAAAATATAGTAAAAAAAATACTGCATTCCATCCTAAACTGCAAACACATGTGCAGGGTACCTGCATTTCAGTACATTTTACATACATTAACAAAAGAACCCAGAAATTACAAGTTATCAAGAAAACAGAAAATGCTTTGGAAAGGAGGCAGGTTTTTCTTTCCTCTGAAGAAGGTAAGTGATAGCATTTTCAGTTCAGCTACCACATCAGGTTGCTAAGACAGCTCTGAGGGAGACCTGTAAAGGAATGGTTGATCCATGCATGGTCCCATCTTGCAGAAACTTAACTGTCGATGGAGTAAGCGTTGGTTGTCTGCAAGGTGTGTTGTCTAACACTGTAAGACATGTCTTCATATACTGTATTTAGGGGTTTGTTCTGAAAATATTTCTTCATCTGCAAAACAAACCAAAGAGCCATTCAGCACCGAACTTGAAAAGACTCTGACCAAGGAGTCCGTTTACACCTCGGAGTCTGTCTCTTTGAAATGGAAATGTACTTTCCAGCTGCCTCTCATCACCCAGTGAGGGCTTAGGCTATTAGGTGGAAATTGTCAACATATTTATTTAACTTTCTATTGTCAGTCTGATGTAATTTCACCAAAAGCTCATTCAAGAGCTGGACACAACTGTGACCCCAGCATAAATAAAGCTTATCCTTAGTTTGTTACTGGTTACACAAGGGGCAGTTCCCAAAAGGCCTCTTGGCTTTGCAAGAATGATGTTGTACCACTGGGTTTTAGCAGTGCTGAAGTGATACTCTGTCAATTCTGAGTCATTTTTATAGCGCAGAAGGATCTATCAGAGACAATTTCTGGGCACTGGCTGCACAATGTGACTGCAAAATAATCCCAGCAAAGGCAAAAAAATCTTGTTTGTCTTTTTTCTAGGACAGCATAAAATTGCTGTGCAATAGCAACTTTCAGACATGATGCTGTGTTCTCCTTCAAACATCCTCTCTACATCTACTACAAGGTTGGTATATATAGTCCCATGCCCAACTAACAAAACAAAGCAGCAAAACAGAAAAATGGGGCGCTCTGTTCAGGGAAATACATACAAACACATGGCTGTATTATTGACTGTGAGGCTTACTTGAGGCTTGGAATCAAAAGGCAAACAATATCTCATTTACTAAGAGTCATAGAAACATAAGAAGACATAGTCTTTACTGCCAAGAGCTTAACAGCTAGGAGATATTAAACAAAGGCAAAGAGGAGACAATAGAAAGCCATGATTCTTAAGGTTTATCAAATGTTTGCTTGGCTGTCACTGTTTACAAAGAATATCAAAAGCATCTATTCACTCCACCTGGATTCAGTTTTGCTTTGGCGCTCAAACAACTTACATCAACACGGTACAAGGCGCAGCACATCAGCACAGAAAACAGGAGCGTGACCACGGCAATAAGAACATAGATGAGCCAGGAACTTTCCTTGCAGTCTGTCTGCTCTCCTTCTGCGTGTAAAATTATATCAGTATTATAAACATGAAGAGGTAGAATTCTATTTTTATTATGAACAAAATATTATTCACTGGTCAGCAATAAATCAGTTATCAATAGCATGCTACAGAGCCACATTTGTCATCCCATTATTATTCCCTACTGCTATTCTCCCTGCTCTTCTAGAGATGGCATGGGGTGAGGGCAGTGAGAAGCACTCTACAAAGGTGGTAGCTTCCATAGCACTGATGAGAAGTAGGACCACACATTTGTAATGGAAACAGAAAATGTTTTACTGCTGTATTACAGCAACACTGAGGGTTTGGCTGGGAGCATATAGGAATTACAGCAAACAGCTAGGTTTGCAAGCAAAATAACAGGAGGAGGCAGCTACTGTGATCTGAAGTACGTACACTGAGCACAACAGTCCTGATGGAAAGGGATAAAAGTTCTCTAAAACCTCCATGAATTCATATCTGAATAACATAATACTGGTAATCACGATGCTTCTTTGATGTGCAGATGCTGCTTTCCCCAGCCCACAGAATCACTGCACCAGCTATGGCCCAGCAGCAAAGAGTGAGAGTACAGCCTTCTTTGCAGACTGAAGACAAATCCTTTGCAACTCTTAGGGCTTATGTAAACCTTATTTTAATTACCCAAAGATCTCATCACAGCTCAGTGCACAGGGTTAAATTACATCGGTAAGGTCAAAACCAAGCACTGTATTGCTGGGGTTGTCTTTGTTTAGCAAATGGTTACACCACTATCCTGCAGAAAAAAAAAACCACCTCTCTCTTTGGATCATGCTCCCAGTGTGCTCAGTGTATAATAAGGGTGTGAGAGATCATCTCTGCTATTATCTGCGGTACTTTAAGTAAGTGCCTGAGGACTTGTTCCATACTCATTAGCATGAGCTACTTTTACACACAAAGAGTCACTACAGGGAATGGTTTCTAAAAGACATTTATGTCACATGAAGGTCAAAGAACTGATACTAAAAATACTGATTAATTCCCTAAAAGGGTCAGATTATTCATGGACACAATGAAATGTTGTTATCTGATTCTGAATTTGGTTTATTTTTAAGATTCAGGATCGTAGCAACTTTTGTCTTTTGCAATTCCCCTCTGGCTGTACAAGGTATGTAGGAACATAGTGCCTGTCTGTGTCCTAGCATGACAGGGCACAGGGGAGGCTGAACACTCTCTCCAAGCTTTCCCAGGTACTGGAAGAAGTCTAACCATGGATTAGTGCTTCCCTTGTCCTTACTAAGGTTCTGCAAGCCTTAGGTCCAGCTTTTTATTGCAACCTGCCTATAGTCTTTTTACAAATGAACAAGTAAAAGGATACCTTTAATCAGCATCATGGTGCCACTTCTACTCACGGAGAGGAAAGAGGAGTTTTTCACCACTCCAGCACATACATATATGTCACTGTCATTTCTCCATAGGTTGTGTAGAGTTATCATGATTTTCCCCTCTTCCTTTGAATACTCCAAGCGATTAGCAAAAGCAGGAAAAACAGTGGAAGTATTCTGACTTGAAACATATAGCACTGGTTCAGGCTGCATGTGAGTCTTGAGCAAGTAGATCCCTTCATCTTCACGTGAGGTTTTCAATGCACAGGTAATGCTGACAGATTGGCCTTGCTGAGGATTCACATACAGTGGTGCCTGTTCAACAATTCCACTGGGTTTACCTATGAACAAGAGAGGTTGATGGTACCACATACTTAACACAGTAGAGCTTAACTATTAAATACAGTGATTTAAACACAGAGGTCAAAGACAGGAAAAATAGACCACAGAAATTTAGATGAAATTATTTCTTTAGAGACAAGCCTTATGCGTGTCTTGGGAACAACCTGGCTTGGTTTTGCTGAAAGTTGGACTGATCAAACATATTTACCTGGTTGTAAAAGATCTCCACCTACCTACAAAATACATATATTTGTATTGAACTCTTCTAAGGGAATACAGCTACATCAGTTTGCCTTTGAGAAATGTATTATTGCCTGTCTCGCAAATGAGATTAAGCTATAGCAAGATCTGGAGACCATGGGTCTGGGTGAAATCATACAGTGTGGTTCCCATGACTGTTAAAAGTGTTCTGCAACAAGCAGTTATTAATGGCTTGCTGTCCAGCCGGGAAGACAAGTTTCACTGAGTTCCTCTGAGGACAAGCCCCATCCCTTTTGATATTAGCTAGTGTGGATGAGGGAATGAAGACAGAATTAATCACATTTGTACTAACGGTAATTCTGGGAAGGTTGAAGCATTTTAGAGAACAGGAGCAGAACCCTGGAGAGATACAAGGTAATTTAATAAAATAATTTGGAGAAGCAGTACATAATCAACAAGACAGAATTAATTTGAGAAAACAGTCAAAAAGTTTGAGAAGGGAAGCCTAAGGAAGGACAGGATAACTCTTCATGGATATAAATGAGTATTACTGAGCCCATAATCAATTACATTTTGCATGCTTGGGGGACAGGAAAGTAAGAAAACCCTGTGATTTTTTTGGTGAAGCTGTAGCAGTTGAGAGGGCCTCATCAGCAGGGCAGGGATGCAGAGGACCAAGCTGCCAAAGAGGACATTTGGGACTCAACCCTCTTATAATAAAAAAATTTAAAAAGGGAAAAATCTCTAACCAGAAAGGCCTGCCAAAGGGAGCACTCGTGCCCATTCATCAACTCTCCGGTAAGAAGAGGAAAACCCCACATCCCTTTATCCACTGATGCCCAGCTTGCAAACCCTGCCTAGCACCAACTTCCCACTTGCTATCAATTTGCCATTTAAGATGAAATAGCAAAAAGAAAAAGAAATTTGTAAAAACCACTACCAAAAATTGGCTCATTGTCTCCTAGCTATTCATAAAGATTGGAAAGATTGTTTTGGAAAGAGCTAACTGTCCTCTCAGTTTCCAAACTGCTGCAGCAACCTATGACTCATGTGAAAACCCAAAGGTAGGGTTAAATCTGTTGTGGATTGATGTTCTGGGGGTTTTCTTGGTACTGTTCTACCTAAAGTGTTTTCTTCCTCCGTTCACAGAACAGACTCACAGTTTCCTTTAAATCAGTACATTACCTGAGCAGACATGGGGAAAGTCCTGTCAGACTCTCTCCCATCATGCTTTCTTCCAATCTTTGATTTAAAATATACTGCTATATTTATTAATTCATGACAGAAAAGGTGGAATTGCCCTACCTTTTACCACTATTATGGTTGTCTTCCCAAACAGCTTTTTGTGATAGCTTTTGTTTTTAACATATGTACTGCATTGATAGATATTAGAATCCGATTCCTGTACATTGTGCAGAGTTATCCTGAGATTGCTTCCTTCCTTTGAGTACTTGGTGCGGTTAGCCAAAGCAGGAAGGATATATGAAGTATTCTGCTTGGAAACATATACCACATTGACAGGCTGTATGCTAGTTGTTAAGTATGTTCCCACTTCATTTTCTGAACCTTTAATTGAACAAGTTATGCTGATGGTTTCTCCTTCATGAACACTGATAATGTCTGTTGACTCTTCATTTTCTCCACCTAAAAATAAGAAATGAAATTGGAATTGTAATATCAGTGTTCTTCTTGATCTATTAATAATATCAAAGTAGTTTCCAAAACTAGTCCATCAACAGAACTGTTGTTTTGAGACTGGATCTTGGGCTTGCTATCCTGTACCCATCAACTCTTGGCTGCCCTGAAGCTGATAGTGCCTTTCATGCCTGTTGAACTGTGGGATTCAACATTTTCATGCCTCAGCAAAAAAAAAAGAGGCTTGTTACTCATTAAAAATATTGAATCTGCTCTGTAGCTTCCAGTATGATTCCATTAATTCTCAAAATACAAGCTTCATTGAACTCAGCCCAATAATTGGAGCTGGTTGAGGAGCTAAATCTGGAATAGAAAAGAATCAAAAAACAACAGAGAATGGAATAAAATTACACTTTAAATAAGAAAAAGAAAGGAGTCTTTGGCAGCATCAGAAAGTCGATAATGTAGCCTCTTAGGAAGAGAACTGCAGAAGGTGCAACTCCAGCCTATGGTAAGAAACAAAGGTATAAAAATATGTAACGAGACCCTTTGAGTTCCCAAATGACCCTGATATCAAAAGAATCTGAACAGTGAATACACATGCAATGAATAGCAAGGAAAAGAGGGATCAAACAGGAAACACCTAAAAGAAATTACATTAAAATCAAGGGCAGGACAATGAAATGTAGAGTATTGCATATCTAGGACAAACATAGTCTAGAAAGGGGAGAATTACTTGCTGTTGACAAGCAAATTAAGGACCCCTTCATACTTGAAACAATTAGTTTTAATAAGGGAACAAACACAGAAAGACCAGATCATGGGAATTTTGATACAGTAGGTCAATCTGACCTCATCAGACACAAGCACATTCCTCCTACAACACCTAGAGAAGGAACTACGGCAACCCAGGAGCTGTCAGCAATTACCTTCCAGAGCAGCAGAGAAATAGGGTGATGGAGAAGGCTGGAGAAGCACAGAGCACTCAGCCTTTACAAGTGGGAATGGAAAGCCCAGGAAATCCACCTCCATCAGCCTATTTGCAGAAATCAGTATTGTTCCCTCAACAAACATTAACTAAAGAAGGGCAAAATAAATATTCTCACCAGTTTCACTGACTCCAGCTTGTACTCTCAATAGCTACAACAATATTTAGCACTGGATATTTCTAGTAAGGTTTTATTACACCTTCAATAATTTTGTCTCTAGCAAATATCAGTACTCATTTCCATCCAGTAGTGGGCTCCCCTGTCAACCTTAACAATTCAGACACAGTTCATTACTGTGGATCCTGGGAAATTTCCAAGTAATTCCCACAGCTGCCTTACTGGGGAATGCACTGCTTCCACGGCGTGCAATTTCTGTGTAGAAAAGTTCAGATCACACTATTTTTAAACTGTTTTCTAAAAACTCATCCTATAATTTCAGAGAATATTTTTCAAAGTTCCACCTCTTTTTGCTGCTGGTGAATTCGCCAGGAACCTGCTTGAGACAGACTAAGGAGGAGCAGAAGGGGGGAAGGAAAGAAAAGATTAAGACTTGTGAAGTCTATGCTGTACGTACCGTTCTGGCCAGAGGAGCACGGGAGGCACAGAAGAAAGAGCAATGCAGTTGGGAGACATATCCACGGCATTTTCAAGGCTCTTTTTACTTGTCCTCTGTTGTCTTACTGATGAGTGCAAGACCCAAAGTGCTGTATGCCACAACTGCCTTGTTTTCTTCTAGGTACGTCAGCTGTTTACTGAAGGCTGGTTAGCAATGCGCGGCTTTCGCTTTAGTGTGATAATGAATATGATGGAGGGTGGGGGAAGAGATTTCTCTTCAGAGGTGCATCTTGGTTTTGACTTCACGCTTAAAAGGCCCACGGTTTCCTACTACTGAACAACCCCCAACCCTGAGGGCAGGACTTTAAAGATGCTTTTTGGTGAGCACTTAACTGCCCTTTACAATCAACTGAGGAAAAATAAGCTCAAAGTTGCTCTTCACAGTGCTAAACTCAGACGATTATCTCCCAGTTGTGTCCCTACTGGAAATGTAGGAGCTTGGTACAATCAGTTCAGTCTGTCAGCTTTCCCAATGGCTGGTTGATGCAAATGTCTTGCCTTTGTAGAGCGAGTAGATGAGAGATGTTCTGTTACTTCAGAGAAACCTTAAATTCTTCCACCTCTCACATGCCTCAGGGCTTCACATTTAATAACACATTCTGTAGTGTGTGCAGCATGAGCTGGTAACCAGGGAATGTCCACTACAGTTCACATGTAAGTCCTGCTCTCCCCCCCGATGTGTTGAAAACTCTTCTTGCTTTGTTCTCTGTGTGAAGATATCGTGAAAGGAGTGCAGTTCCCAAAGTGCTTCTTGAATGCCTGAAAGCTTAGACATTCCATCAATCATTTTAAAGAAAACAGAGTTCAGGCAGGTTGTGAAACGACCTTTCAATTAGCCTAGAGAGGCTCACTACTGGACACAAAAGTGTATGTCAGGGGATATCTCTTACTCCCTGTCTTTGCTTTTGTGATATTAAAGTGAATCATGACAATAATACTGTATGATGAGTTTGGGAATCATGGTGATGCTTTGTAAAAGAGATTAACATACAAAGTAATCAACACATCAACACAGGGTTACCAATGAATAGCCAGGTTTTAAGTTGTTTTATTGTGAATAGCATAACAACAGAAATAAAAAAAACCCAAATGACCAAAACATTAAAATGAAATTTCAAATATCAAATGATGGCATTTGGAGAGTCAGAGCTGTCTTTTTTCATAAACAACTAATTTTTGTATAGTTGTATGTTGCAGAACAACACAATGCAGTTATCCAGAACAAAGATTGTAGATTTTTCAAACTGTCCCTCCTGAGATGTGGGATAATTGGTGTCTGAATATCACAATCTGTGTAATCATCAGTAGAAAGAAGAAACCAAAATGAAAATGTGCTTGAGTGAGCCATAAAGATTGTGACTGATCGGCTCTGTGGCCTCAACTGGTGCTAAAGAGTAGAAATTAAATCTGCACATCATTAAACCTGAATCCCTCAAATTAATACCATGGGAGTTCTCAAATATCATTTTGTCCCTTTTCCAAACAACTCAAAATCTGAGTTTATACCAAAACCACCCAGTGTCAGCCAGCAATCTGAACACCAGATACACACACTCACACACACACACACACAGAGGTTTTTCTATACACACACATTTATCTTTTTGAATAAAAAAACATACAAAAGAACTGACATGTTGAGGACCATCTTAAGAACACAATGCAGCCGCATATGCAGGGCTAACCACAAAGTGCTGGTGTAAGTGAATCAAGGAGAAAAAAGTTCATTCCTCATAGACTGTTTCAAATAGGAAGTTCTGGGAGCAGAAAGTATCTTGTGCTTAACCACTATATAGCTGTGAAAAAAACATAGTCTGTGAAAGCGATGACTGCTTAAGCAGTAACACAGATTGCTACAGCTAAAGCACATATCAGCTAGAAACAACAACAAGGAAATGGTTAGAAAAATGGTGACTGAGTAACCTGTAGAGGAATATTTGTGTGGCTGGTTTTCATTGGTTATTTGTTATAACACCCTTGTAAGCTTTAAATATATGATCAAGCGACTTTGTTAAAGAAGCAATTCTGTATCTCCATGGAGTCCGTGACATCATGCGCCACACTGCCATAGCCTTCAATTTGAAGACAGTATTCTTCTAGGCATAGGAAAACAATGTGTACATCACTGGGAATCTCCAGCATCGCAGCGTACAGCTTGACTGCCGACGCTGGAGCAATTGGCCCTTCCTCGAAGGCACCCACAGCAACAATTTACAGCAGAGGGAAACAGAATCTGAAGCACTCGTGAGAGCTGCACTGGGGCCAAAAAGTGAAAGGCCCATAACCATTTTGAGTGCTTCTTTCCCAGGCTATAGCAGCTGATATGTTATTTCTTCCAACAAGGATAGCTTTTACCCCAAACAAACCTCTTCCTCACTCACTTCTTTTAGACACAGCTCTGCTCCATTGAAAAGTTACAGCAGCCCTGTTTTGGGAAAAAAAAAACAACAAAACAGGAACTGTAATTGTGTTAAGGCATTGTGTAAAAAGGGAAAGTCTTTTCCTTCTATCACTAAATTCTGGTACAGTCTGGGTTCTTTATGGGTAACCTTAGCTTTGGCTTATTGAATAAATATATTATCATATTCTTCATGATGCAACATAACATGAAGAAGCTATTTTAACTGGATCAAAATATAATCAGTAAATACCTAAAAGCCTTTGAAGAGCTGGGGATTGCCATCTCTTCATGATGTTTTGACTGCATTCCACCACATTAAAACCAGAAGGACAAAATCCAACATATAAGCTGACAGTTGAGTTAGAAGGGTATCTTAGATCAGCGTAAGTGTAAAGCCTCCACTGGGGAGGGAAAACCACCTCCTAACATCACTCATCTGCTGTGCCAAACAAGAAACAAATTGAAGCACAGAGGCTTTTCTGCATTACTGACATTAATTAATAACATATTTTTGGATGTCTTTCCTTATGAACTTTTCCCTTTAGATTTGATCGTAGCAAATTTCAAGAGTCACATGAACACTCACATCCTTTGAGATTTCCTGCTGGAAGTTTCAGCTACAGGTTTATGGGTAATTAAACCATGTAAAAGTGATTCAGCAAGCATTCACACTGTTACACAGGTCTGCTTTTTCAATTGTGCTGCTGCTGATTATTGCTCAAAAGCCTTGTCATGGTTTAACCTCAACTGGTAACTCAGAACCATGCAGCCACTCACCCACTCTCACCTCCTTCCCCTCAACTCTGGGTGGCATGGGAAGGACAATGGAAAGAATGTAAACCCCACAGGTTAAGATATGAACAGTCCAGTAACAAAGGTACAACACAAACCCACTAATGCTACCACCAATAATAATAATGATAAGGGAAATAACAAGGGGAGAGAATACAATTGCTCACCACCCACTGACCACCCATCCTGACCCAAGCAGTGATCTGGGCCTTCCAGGTAACTCCCCCCACTTTCTATACTGGGAATGATGTGCTGTGGTATGGAATACCCCTTTGGTTAGTTTGGGTCAGGTGTCCTGGCTCTGCTTTCTCCCAGCTTCCCATGCCCCTCCTCACTGGCAGAGCATGAGACTGAACAGTCCTTGATCAGGGTCAGCATTACTGAGCAACAAATAAGAAACATCATAGTGTTATCAGCATTGTTCTCAGGGTAAAGTCGAAACTACAGCACTGCACCAGCTACTAGGAAGGAGAAAAATAACTGTTACAGCTGAACTCAGGAGAAGCCTGAAACTAGGTTAGGTCTAATGTAAACTCTGGGGATTTAACTGAGCCAAGTGTGAATGATAAATCATTTGAACTACGAAATGGGGATCCCTGAAGTGCAGCATTCATCACATACAGCATACCCAAACCTGTCTTCAGATGTAGGGATTGCAAGAGGTTCATTTTTTGATCTACAGATCACCTGTGAGTTAAAAAAACCCTACACCTATGGGCATGCTATCACGTTGTGAAACGGAAGACATGCAGCGAGCATCCACCTCAAGGTTCAGCACGACCTTCCTGAGCACAGATACAGTTCTCTGAAGAATTTCACATGGACTGATGATTTCAGTCATGAAAACCATTGGGAGAATTCAGCTGGTTTAAACCTGTGCTGCTGAGCCAGGCACACATCTTGCAATGACTGCTGTCCTCAGGGAAGCACCAGGACAGGATGGGAGATCCATGGAGCTTCCTGTGGTGCTCGTGAAAGCCTGGAGCTGGACAACTGTGCCTGAAGAGTACTTGCTGAGCGTATGGATTTGGTGAAGGAACATTCATGAAAACTGCCATGAGGTCTCTCATAAAACAAGCTTCTTGAGCTGAAGGCATATGACATTACTGAGGAGTGTGCTGCTTTTCTCACTTGCAGATGTTTTTCAAATAGGTGTGAGGCTTTAACTGTCAGAAGCCAGTCCTGAGTTTTCTAGCAGCTGCAGAATTGAAGGAAAAATATGTGAGGCCAAAGGCACGGGTTGATTTCAGTCAGAATTGCGATCCAATTGTCTGTATTTTGGCTTGGAAATCTGACAGGTAGCAGGATTGCAACTTCATTGCCCAGCCAGTTCATGGCATCTCTGCTGAAACCCTGCCCTGGTTGCTGTGGCCTATCAGCCTTTGCCTCAGAGAGGCTTTAGGACAGGCCTGCAACATCACCCAGTGTTACACCCCAGGGCAGGACCTCACAGAAACCACTAGTGGGAAACGTTTTACCTGTCACACTAATATATCCATTAATAAGTCTTAATGGAACAACTGCTGTGAGGCTAGTGTCATCTTTATTGAGTTTTGCAAACACTCATGCAACTCATTTTTCTCAGACAACCTTGTGTTTTGTCCAACTGTAGATGTTCAAACATCTCAGCTTGTTCCCATTGGCTTCCCCTAGAGTTGCCAGGGAGGCACCTTCACAAGGTAATTCACCTGTTTCATCTTAAAACCATTTTAAGGTGAGATGAATCATCTTCTCAAGACAGCTATTTCACTCCATTCACTAGAAAGGGAGCACAAGACAAAAATCTTAAGCTTTGACTGAATTCTGACCAACAATTTAACCTTACACAAATTCATACTTAGAAATTTTATTGTTTAATTGTTTTCTCTTAAAAAGAAAAAACCCCACCATTTATTTCCAAAGGATGGACTAGTTCAGGAATTATGAGGAGATGCCTCAGTTTCTCACATTACACATTGTCCCATAAACCCTGGTGCCAAGTTGGCTATAGGATACAGGAGGAAGCTGTATGTCAAGGGGTGTCTATAGAAGCATGAAAATGATCAACATACGAGTAGTGGGACCACTGCAAAGTCACGTAGGGGCTAAAATCTATTGACACAGACTTGATGCAGGGAGGAAATGGGCATCCACTGAACACGGTCCTAGTAAACATATCTAGTCTTTCACTGAACACCCTCCTGCCACTCTAATGATGTGATTTCACCACTTAACATAATTAAATGTAGTTTGATTAAAATCAAATCTTACCATGAAGTCTGACGAAGCATTATGACAGGTCCTAGGAAAAACAACAAAGGCAAAAAGGTAAAGTACCAGCATTAGCAAAGATTTACTTAGAAGAATTAGACCTAACAAATTTGCAGTTGTTTTTTCCCCAATGGATATGTATCTGAAATGCCTCAGTAACTCACTGCTGTCCATCTCCAAGAGATTCACAGGCCTTGTGAATCTACAAAACCCCACCACACATGGCAGGTCTGATACTTTGACATATGAGAGCACAGTTGGATCTCAAGGTCTATACTCTATTGTAGCACAACTGTCCTGAAGTATGAGGTGGTTTAGTATCATCTCACTTTAAGAATATTGCAGTCTCTGTGTTGTGGAGGAGGAGGGAAGAGCAGAAGGCAGATTTTTCCAGGTGATTTTATTCACATGACTCCTTATTCAGCCCACAAAGCCTATCCCAGCCCTTTCATAAAATGGTTTGAGTGGGAAGGAACCTTAAAGCTCATTCAGTTCCAACCCCTTGACCACGGCAGGGACACCTTCCACTAGAGCAGACTGCTCCAAGCCCCAGCAAACCCAGCCTTCAACACTGCCACCGATGGGGCAGCCACAGCTTCTTTGGGCATCCCGTGCCAGCACCTCAGCACCCTCACAGGGAAGAACTTCAGCCTAAGAGCTCATCTCCATCTCCTCTCTTCTAGTTTAAAGCTATTCCTTCATGCCCTTGTTAAAACTCTGTCTCCAGATTTCTCATTGGCCCCCATTCCATGCATATTAGTTTGTCAAACAAACTCCCCACTTGGAGGTATTTAGGAAAATACCCTTTCTTAATTTTAAATTAGCTCCTTAGCAGGCAGAGCTGTGAGTGGGAACCTTCCACCTAAAGGACCTGTTAGTCCATGTCTGGATATCAGCAGTCTCCTGGCGGGGATATGTCTCTGCAGGGGAAGCTGCACAGCAGCGTTGCAGCCTGAGCCTATTCCAAGGAGCTGGATCCCATAGGGGTAAGGCAGAGCAGTGCAGTCACTTAGATTTATTGCTGTAGCAGTGAAGAAATGTACTTTGTGCTTATTTTTCTTAATAAACCAGCTGACTGGGGCCTAGGTCACGGCACCAAATGCAGTGGTGGAATTCCTACCAGCTGCTAGCCCAGCCTCCCCTTCACAATGAATATAATTTAACGCTTGTTATGGAAATGAGATCCAGAAAGAAAACACTGTATGCTTCTTCCACTACCAGCACTGCTTGCAAGGCATGTTACCCATAGGAATCATATTTTGTTAGACTGTACCATTTCTTTTCCGTAGCACACAATATATTGCCAGAGGTGCTGCACAAAGCACAAGAACTGTTGCTGTGGTGATGATGCCAATGTTGCTCTTTTCACTGATCAAATATTGAGGATTATCTGGAGAGCAGAAGAAAACAAAGTCCGTGTGAAACAAACAGGTGTGCCAAGAAATAAGCCTGCCTCAGAAGCAGCACCTAGGGAGAACTGGGCCTGTTGCTTCTACAAAAGCTGAGCAAAGGGACTGATGAATGAGAGAACAAACAGACTCTGGCTTAGAACATCCTAATATCATCTCACATCAAGGAAAACACCTGTAACAAAAGAATTACTATTAACATTTGAAGCTAATTCTTGACTCTCCACCACAACAGGTACCTTTGAACATTCATCTCATCTGAAATAACCAAAACCAAGAGGAACAAGACCCATCCTTAGCGATGGGTTAACAGGCCACATGAGAAATTCATTCTGACCATTTTTAAAATACTTTGATGCACAGGAATTTAAACATACAAATACCTAGAAAGCTTGTTTGAATACTGGTCCAATTTGGAAGAAAAATATAGAATCATCCAGCAAACATTCAAAAACTATGAGAAAAGAAACAAAACCAAGGCAAAACCAAAAAAACACCTCACCAAACAAACATCAGAGCAAAGAGTGAAGAAGAGCCATACCCCTACTAAGGGCTGTCTCCAGAAGAGAATAAATCGTGTTTACCGGTCTCAAGCAAAGATGCCCTGTTTGTCCATAACCTAAGGAAGATGCCAGGGATTTCTACAGTGAAAGAAACTTGGATATAAAAATACCTGTATGTGACAAATGTCCTCTTAGCCTAGAGGTGAAGTCTCATTTATCTCTTACTGTTGAGCGGAGTTCTTGGAAACTTGTCGCATAGCCATCACGTACCACGTTCCCTCAGCATGGCTGTACCTAGAGCTGTATCACTGCAGTCACAGAAACCTGTAGCTATGGATACGTATGTCCAGGACTGGGCACCTACAGGGGCTAGTGGAAAGTCTTTGCGTTTGGATGGCTACAGCATGTGTGGGTCCTGAAGAATAGGGTTGTAAACGAGTAACCTCTAGGACGCTAGGCTTTGTTAGCAACTATAGAGAAAAGGAAATTACTAAGATAAGCTTTGCCAGAACCATCTGGTGGTTACTGATACGACAATAATCCTAAAACAAAGTGATGAATAAGTAATTACTGGGGGTCTGACAGCCCATTACCACATTTTTGTGTGCATAGAGGAGGAATTCCCTAAAAGTATGATGCAATGTATGTAATCTAACGAATATGCATGTTTAACAACAATACAATCACAGCCTGGTTGATGCTTGGGGGAAACATGCCTGGAGGAGCTATCGCCTGCGTCTCCTGGTGCCACAATAAAGAATACCTGCTTGTCAACTTAAAACTTTGTTGGTGAGTTCCTGAAGTTTTCTCCAAATCAGTCCAAGGTATGAAGGTACAGTACATCTCCCCATGTCACCCATGTGAAACTCTGTTCACATCTGTCCAGGCAGAAGTCTCTCAAAGCAAAAGGCAAATACATACGTGAAGACATTACCTTGAATTCCCTCACCAGCGATGTCAGCTCCTGATTTTCTGGGTTTCTCATCCAACACTTCAGTGTAGCACCTCAAAGTATGGTTGGGCACTGAGAGGTTTGTGCTTGTTTCACAGCAAATTTTAACCTCCTCTGTAACGATATTACTCCACGTATTTTCCGAGGAAGCTGAAAGATAGACAAAGTTTTCATTATAAATATGGATCATTGATAAGCTCTTCAATCAAGGGTTAAAATGGTTAGAATGTGAGCCCTCCATTTACCACAAAAAGTTGGAGATTGCTGCAATCATGTTTAATTCACCAGCTGTTCAAATCAACATTTAGATTTTCTTCTCACTTAAGCTGCTGAACTGCTCTGGCAGCCAATAATGGAAATCTTCAAATTTGAAGAAAGCAAAAGAGTTTTCACATATAATAAAAGCAACAAAACCTTTGTAAAAAGCTTATCATTACCTTTCTGCAATTAAAATCCATTCAAATAATGACAAAACTTTGCAACCCCCATTTACTCACAGGAATCAAAAGAGAGGTACAAGGAAGACCAGCAGCCGTGTAAACCTCACACCCTGGAGTGCATCTCTCACCCAGCCCGCACACCACTGGGCTACTATACAGCTTACTCGTCTCCTAAGAGATTCTTGAAAACTCCTTCCTGCCTACTGTGCTAGTTTTGCCTGGGAGAGTTCATTTCCTTTCTAGCAGCGGTACAGCGCTGTACTTTGGCAATAGTCTGAGAACAATGCTGATTACACACCAGTGTTCAGTTGTTGCTCAGTAGCACTTACCCCGCTGAAGGACTTTCCAGTCTTTCTCGCTCTGCCGATGAGGAGGGACACAAGAAACTGGGAGAAAGCAGAGACAGGACTCCTGACCCAAACTAGCCAAAGGGATGTTCCATGCCACAGGGCATCAAGCTCAGTATGTGGTTTTAAGGGAAGGTTCTTTGTAATACTGGCTTACAGTATGATAGAATCAATGGTCAGGAAAACAATCTGGTGCGCGCACTGAGCGCCGCCACCACCTCTGCACTCCGGGAGCCATCTAGGGGAATTATTAATAATTACACCTTTTACCTTCTCTCCCTGCGGGAGAAACGGCTTCCTACGGCTTCCTGACACGAGTCCACCCGAATTGCTCCTAGTGTGGTTTTAAGCACTGTTTGACCTGAGAGAATTCAATTTATTTTTGTGAATGACTTAAGGACTTTATCACGAAAGGAATTCATTTTCGGAAGTTTACTCACGTACCTTGCTGTCTGCCTAAATACACAACAGTTTCAGAACCAAAAAATGTCTTCCGTAAGTTCATAGCCAGGTTTCCAGCAGAGCATACCTTCATAATTCAGGATGCCACATGAGTATCCTGCTCCCGTGTCTTTCTCCCAGAAGACTGCATAAATTCCTTCAGGAAGCGTATTTCCTTGATGAAAGCACATAGTGATGTGTGGGTCACTGGTCACCAACTGGATTATTTCGTTTGAAAATCTCTCATTTTGTGTTTCACCAATTTTTGCACAGTCTTCGTAGTTGCTTGATTCACATACGTTGCTCTCACAGTGATAGACTGTCACATTTGTTTTGCCAAAGGAAGCCTCTTGAGTCCCCTTTGCAGGGTCATCACTGGGCATGGCAATACCTAAATGAGAAAAGAAAGGAAAATTCTTTTCTACCAGTTTTCTCCCTAAAATTTTAGTGTTAGAGAATGGGTGGGCAAACTCAGTCATGGCTTAAGAGGCACTGTCTGCCAATGGACAATTCAGGGTACTGGGCCCAGACCCCAGAGTAATTTTGGGGATAGAAGCATGACATAAGTCCTCTAATGCTGACACCGGTGGCAGCTTGGGAAGTGAGGTAAAAGACATTTCTCCTGCTGAGTGAGGAGGTCTTAAACCCAAAGAGGCTCAGATGACTCATCCCTTCTTCTTTTCTTTCTTTCCAAAACTCCTTGGCATAATTTTATCAGGGATGTCTCCAACAGACATCCAGATGCTATGACAAAGGAAGCTCACAGCTGAGCTGCCAGACTACATGCAGTGTCCCCGGTCACTGCCTCAGATTCCTGCAGGCAACAGTTTTACCGCTAAGCCAAAATGCACCAGCAGCCTGGCTGAAGTGCTGGGATATGCTAGCACTGGGTGCTGAGGGCTGATAAAGGGGTTTACTTATTCAGACTCTCCTAAGCGAGAGTCTGAATGAGAGTTCTTTGAGACAGGGCTAACCTCATCTGACTTCAGACAGAACCAGAAAGTCACTCCTCCAAGTTAGGTGATTATGACAGGCCAAATAAATCAACCTTCACCTCTTTATTTCCTTTTCTCCCCTTAGTGGTCTTGTGGTCTCAGTTTTAACTGGACATAACTGAGCTTTCTAATAACACAAAGGTTTTAGCTGCTAACATGCAGTGAAAAGCACAGAGGTCAAACAAGGAGACTCACTTGGACAGGAAGCTGCAATGGTTAGAAGCAGGAAACACAACTGCATGAAGTGGGCTAAATCCATCAGGCTGCCCTGAGTGGTCATGACCAGCAGTGTTGGATGTTCTCTCACATCCTCCAGGGTCCCATGGCAGCCTCACCAGCCTCCTCTCTCAGTTATCTCCCTGTTTGGACATTAAATGCAATATTCAACATTCATTATCTCTTCTTTATTACCTTTCTAGAAAACAGCTTCTAACTGCTGTAAAAGGTTCTACTAGCCAAGAGAACTGGAATGCAGGCAAAGAAATGCTCATGCTGCTTATCTGCTATGATACTGAGATGGGTTTTGGCAATACCATTCCTTTCCATCTCTGGGTCAATCACAGCAGAAGACCATTGCAGGGAAAGGTGTTTCTGCAGGGAAAGGTAAATCACTCCTGAGCCTGCTGGGCAGGAGGCTCCATGTCAAAGTCCTCCAGGCTCCTCTGGGCAGAGACCTTGTACACATCACTCAGTAAATACATGCAACAAGTAACATCTTGACTTGCTATCACTTTCGAAACACATGAAACAATTAGACAAGGAAGATGATTCATGGCGAAAGTTTTGCTTGCCCTAAGATGAAATATTTATTGTCAAATTGAATTCTACTTTTAAATTTAAAAGCTATGGAAAATATCTGCTCAAATTAAATGAGCAAACACTATTTCTTTAAAGGAAAACCCACCTTGGATTTAGTCAGCAATTAATCCTCAATCATTTCAATGAAGCTGCCATCAATTTGTGAAATAGGTTTCAGGAAAATGCAAGTTTCACTGATCCAAAAGAGAAAAAAAGAAATCTGGAAAATTCACTCAACTTTCCTCACTAGCCTGGCTCTAGAAAACACGAAGTGCTTTGCCCCTTGAAGTCTCAGTTAGAAGCTTTCACTAAAGCAACTTTTTATTGGTATGTCACTACTTGAGAAGCACCTTGAGGAAGTTTCAACGTATTTATGCATTCATTTCTAATTACACATGAAGTCTCCAGCAGAGCAGAAGTTAAAATTGCTTATCCCTAATACCTGTGCTAGTCTCAAGCTGCTGAGAGACCCACCCTGATTCCCAGAAACAGATGTGACCGGAGAAATACAACCAGAAAGGGAGTTTGAGGAGTCAAGATTCAAACAGCTTGAAACAAATAATAGCATTGAAGGAAGTAAGGAAACAACAAGGTAAAAATGAGAGACCCTCAGTGGATCCCACAGATTTTCTTTTGCACTCAAGCTCTTTCCTAGAAAAGGAGTAGCATTTACATAAGAGTAATACTTTTTGTATTACTTTCAGTACTAGTTTCATCTTGTTGAGCTGCTGAGTCTGCTGAACTCTCAACAAGCTTTTGTAATAAAAAGCACAAACACAAACCAGAACCCAAGAAGAGACAAACCAGTGATTTGCAGAATGAGCCTGGGTGCAATTTGTTTCCACAGTTCCAAGGAGCTGGTGCAGAAAGCAATCAGCAGGACTCTGTGCTTAAGCTGAGATATCTCTGCAATAATCCTGAGAGTAAATAAAGACCTTCCCAGCAACTGCCCTTAAAAAGTTTTTCCACAATAACTAGTAGCAAACACTACTAACATTTTATTTTCTGCTTGCAGCTCATGAAGGCAAACAGAATGAACAGTTTCTCTGGTTGAATTTCTCATTTTTTAAACCCAATATTCTTACTGAGTGACACTTTCTGGTTTGGTTCTCTCTTTTGTTCTGAACCAGAACCACCAGGGTTTCCACATGTGTCTTTGGGGAGCAGAGCAGTGGAACAATGCACAGCCTCCTCCAGCTCCGGCAACGGCTTCTCAGGGAAAGCAGAGAGAGGGGAGAGTTGAAAAGGTTTCTGCTGCAACGCTCCTGGCAAATTATCCTCTCTTTGCCAATATGACAGGCAATGTTGGAAAAGGAGAGACTAACAAAACATGGTAAGATGAAAAAAATACAGGTTCATTTGAGGAAGGAAAAATTATTGGTAACTATATGAAGATGAAAATGCTCCACGAGATTTATTCTGTTCCTTCTGTGTCACTGACTTACATGAAAGTGCACCACTTAATGAAGCTGTTGGGGTTTCACATCCCCACGGGCAGGGAAAGCAGCGCATCACTGTGTGAAAGTTGGCAGGCAGGGCCATGAAACGAGGCATTTTATATTTAGCACGATCATGCACACAAATAATTATGGAGAAAATGTGAAACACACTAAACATACCCCTTCTGTCCCAGAGCCTTTTTAACTGCCTACTTGAAGGGAGGAAACAGCATTTTGTAAGACAAAGGACTGGCTTGAAGACAGGATCCCTTAAAGGAGAAGGCAGTACAAATACCTCAAAAGTGGCCTGGATCCGAGGAAGCCTTGGCTCCTCTTCTTTTCCCTGCCGGAGCAGCCTTTCCAGCTCCCAGTTCATTCAGCTCCTTTTGCAGAGCCCTGCACTGGAGATGCAGAAGCCGCTTGGATCCCAGTGAAAAAGGCACCCTGCCGGCTTCTCCTTTCTTTAAAACACCACTGGATTTTCACTTTCTTTTTTCCCCAGAGCGCAGGGCGACCGCAGCACTAAACGACAAAAGAGGACAGGGTGCACTGCTGCAGCGGGAAAGCACGGGGAAAATCACACCCCACAGAAAACCCTCCAGGAACGTGCTTATGAGCACCTGAGGAGTAAATCTGCCTCTCTATGCATTGCAACAGTCAAATAAACCTCTCTAAATCCCAGACTCATCTGCAACACAAGGAAAATAATGCTCATTAACCTTGACAAAGCACTTTGAAATTTGAATACTTGTAGCATTAATCTCAACAATCCAATTTTATATTTGCTCTTCAATGGAGAAAATGTTAGTTATTAGTTCTGACCATGGAATCAAGGCTTCAAGGACCTGCTCTGCAGTATTTCACATATGTTGTGGTCTGCTCATCTCCTTTGTGGGGACTAACAGGGCTGAAGGGTGGCTTCTTCAAACAGCACCTTCCTTATTTCACACAACAGTTGAGGTTGATAGGGACCATCTGAGGGTATCTAGTGCAACCTCCCTGCTCAAACAGGGTCACCTAGAGCACATGGCTCAGGATAGTGTCCAGACAGCTCTTGAATATCTCCAGTGAAGAAGACTCCACAGACACTCATTTTCTCACTCCTCTCTCTGGCTGAAGTTACCATATCGTGGGATTTTGTTCCCCTTTGGAACTATGTTATCCCAGAGGAGCTACCACTGTCACTGGTGGGCTCAGCCTTGGCCAGCAGTGGGACCATCTTGGACGCAGTTGGCATTGGTTCCACCAGACACAGGGGAAGCTTCTGGCAGCTTCTCAACAAAGCCATCCCTGTAGACCCCCGGCTACCAAAATCTTGCCACACATACCCAACACAAGGGCAAACAGCGCCTCTCTGTAGATAAAAAATGGGGACCCTCCTTTCAAGACCAGGGAACAGTCCAGAGACAGACAAAAACCACATTCCACAGCTGGCTACTAAGGAGCAGCTGAAGTGAGAGTCATTCTTGTCTCTGTGTTCTCAGCACCCATATAAACAGACCTACCTGGACAGAAAGGTTTTCATAATGAGCAATCAAACCATCACTTCTTTGTTCTTTCTCTGTCTGGAATGCAGAAAAGAGCTTTCATTTCTGCACTTGCTCAGAAATGCTTCCTGTCAAAGTAATTTCCGAGAAACTGAGACCCGTAATTGGGAAGTGGCTGGAGCAGTGCAAAGCAATGGAGGGGCTGCTCTGCTCTGCATCCTACTGCTCTTGGCATGGCTGGGAGATACAGCATAACCCCCTCCTTGCCCCTCCAAAATGGGGCTAACAGCTCTCCTCTGCTCAATCCACAGTCAGAACACATCTCTGCAGGGAAGGCACAAGAATTTACCACAGGTAGGATTACATGAGGTATGGCTAGAGCTCTCTTAAGACTTCTGGCAGCAGCTCACCTCAAGCTGATGCCCCACACATTGCATCTGCCACCCGAAATGACCCTGAATTCCTCCAGGAAAAAATAAATTGCCATTATAGAGAAAAAACTGGCCTGACAGGGCAGTCTTCATGTCAATAAGGAAACTAAAAGCCCTGTACGTGATGCTTTCCCTGTGTGTATGTCACCAGCTGTACATTAACACAAAGATAAGGAACAAAACACCTCCGTGACTCAACAACTTTACCTGGGAGTGGGGAGACCTGCCTACGCTGTGACCTGTACTTGAGCTGCTGCTGCTACACAGCCTCAGCCCCACGTACCACAGAACACAGCACCACCATTAGGAAACACAGTCTTTTTGCACACCCCCTGAATCCATACCTATGCTCTTTCTCAGGTATAGCAACCCGATGAGCCTGTCTGAAGGTTGCAAGTGGTCTCAACAGACAGGCACAAGGGAAAAAGAAAAGCAGTTGCAGCTCCCTACTTCTGAGCTAAATCCCCCTTATGTTTCAGGAATGAGTCCACAGCCCTGCCCACTGTCACCTTCTGCTGCCATCTCAGACAGGACCTTATGGAAACCAGTGCTGTGTGAAGAGCACTTTGGAGCTTTCTCAATGCTTTGGCTGCTCTGCACAACAGCAGTCCCTTAGCATTCCTCAGAATTCTGTGTGGCCCTCAGAAGAAACCTCTTTACTGGTTCCTGGTTCAGCAGCAGCAGTCATTTTTCTCCTTCTTAGTAGCTGGTGCAGTGCTGTGTTTTTGACTTTTGGCCTGGAACAGTGCTGATAACACCAGTGGTTTCAGTTACTGCTGAAATATCTGGTCTGACCAAGGACTTTCTGAGCCTCATGCTCGGCCAGGGAGGAGGGGAAGCCGGGAGGAAGCAGAGACAGGACACCTGATCAAAAGTAGCCAAATAGGTATTCCATACCACAGCACATCATGCCCAGTATAGAAACTGGGGGCAGTTACCTGCTTGGGTCGGGCTGAGTATCCGTCAGGTGGTGACCAATTGTATTCTCTTCCCTTGTTACTTCCCTTATTATTATTACTGGTGGTAGCAGCAGTGGTTTGTGTTGTACCTCAGTTACTGGACTGTGCTTATCTCAACCCAGGGGTTCCATTCTCTTGCTCATCCCTCCTGGAGCATGGGGAAGAAAAAAGGGGGAGTCAGTGAGCAGCTGCCTGGCTCTGAGTTAACTGGATGGGCTTAGACCACAACAAGAAATTAAGCAAATAGCACTCAAAAGAATTTTTGGCTCAAAAGAGTAAAGTGAGACCCATGACTGTTTGTGACAGTCAATATAGTGTCATGAAGTGAGAAATGAAAGATTAGAAAACAAGTGATGCACAATGCAATTGCTCACAAGCTGCTGACAGATACCCAGCCCGACCCAAGCAGCGATCTGGGCCTTCCAGGTGACTCCCCCCAGTTTCTATACTGGGCATGATATGCTGTGGTACGGAATACCCCTTTGGTCAGTTTGGGTCAGGCGTCCTGGCTCTGCTTCCTCCTAGCTTTCTGTGCCCCTCCTCACTGGCAGAGCATGGAATTGAACAGTCCTTGATCAGGGTCAGCATTACTGAGCAGCAACTAAAACCATTGGGGTGTGATCAGCATTGTTCTCAAACAAAAGCCAAAACACAACACGGTACAGCTGCTAGGAAGAAAAAGACCTCTATTCCAGCTGAAACAAGGGCAGTATCCATTCCTTATTCTGTACCATTTACATCATGCTTAGGTCCCACACTTTCCAATATACCATCACCTTTTTTGGTCTCTAGATATATACATACACACACAGAGATATTACTCTAACATCACTGTGTTTGATGAGCCTCACACCTAACAAGGAAAGTGTCCAGGTCCACCAGTGCATGCACAAAAGAGGAAGCTTAAACATCTACAATCACATCTTACTTCCTAGCTTTTCCTTAATGACTTCAGGCATTTAGCAAACGAACAAAAGTTAGTGCATACATAACATACATAAATGTTACTCCCATGCAATGAATGATAGAATAGGAGGTAATAGCCTCATGCTGCACCCGGGAGGTTTAGACTTGATATTAGGACCAATTTCTTCCCTGAGAGGGTGCTCAGGCATTTGGACAGGCTGCTCAGGGCAGTGGTGGAGTCATCATCCCTGGAAGTGTTCACAAACAGTGTAGATGAGGCCCTTAGTGATATGGTTTAATGGTGGCATTGGTGGTGCTGGGGTAAAGGTTGGACTGGATGATCTTAAAGGTCTTTTCCAACCTAAATGATTCTACGTTTCTGTGGTTTGCTCCAAAGCCAGCAAGTCTGCCAGGATTTAGGCACCACAATTCAAAGGAGCCAGCCTGTGTCTTTGCAGTGCATTCAGATGGACTTGCAGATAGAGTTATAGCCTGACTGGGTTGGCCAGTGCCACACACATACAGTGCCAGTACCTTGCCCTGGAGGTAGAAAGTGCAAACCAGTCCAAGGCCAGAGCTGGAACCAACAACATCTTTCTTGCAGCCACTCTGGCAGGCAGGATAACAGCAGACTGCAGATAATAGAAAACCATGTGCCACAGCAGGGTCACAGCTCAACCAATGGCAGCTCCAATTCACTGGGACAAGGAGTACACCCATACAAAGAAAACTGAATCTCCCCTTCCTTTCCCTGGACATTTTTTTTTTCAACACAAAGCAATATTTGCTTTCTCTTTCAACATGAGGACTTGGCTGATGCTCAACTTTACTTCAAAGGCTGCAGTGGTTTACAAGTTGGGTTGTTACCAAAGCCTGGGTACAGGGAGGGAGGCTCTCTCTGCCTGTGCCCAGGACCACCATCAGGTGCTGCTGCAGAAGCTGAGAGCATCTCAGCCATCCAGACTCACTCCCTGGCGAGGCTGCAGGCTGCACCAATGTCCAGTCCATTCCAGCATGTTATTTCCACACCCAGCCTTGTTCCTGCTCAGGATGGCATCACTTCCATGAGCCCATTCTTTCTTCACCTACCAAGAGTAAAATTTAACCTCCCTGCTTTTACTTGTAACCTATGACAGCTCAACAGCCTTATTCAAGCACTTATTGGAAAAGTCTCTACTGAAGAACATTAGCAACCAGCCCTTTCCTCCTCCATCTATTTAGTGTATTCTGAATGGTACAGACAAGGTTTAATTAAGTGCATGTGTTGTTCTCTTTGATTTACTACTGCCCCACAACTGGACGTGATACATACAGCCAATCCCACCTACCATACACAAGGAGAGATCTAAATACAAGTGTACTGCTGCCACGAGCTACACTAGCTCATAAGAGCTGCTGACATGGTTATAGCATACAAGAACAGGGGAGAGATCATTTTCCGTTCTCTAGGAAAGCTGGACTCATGCATTTTGGGCCTAAACTAAAAGCACTTCCAACACGAGTCAAGAGCAGTCTGGGGGAAAAAAGGGATTTTCATTAAGCAATGAACAAGTGATTTTGGTTTTCCAAAACAAAGGCTTATACAACATGAGACAGGATGGGAACACAGACGGCAGCTCTTAATGACTGATAACGCCAGCTTGCGATTTGGTGCAATCCCTTCAACCCCAGCGCAACAGGATTCATTTCCATTCTGCCAGCTAAAATCACTACTTGTCTCACATCAGCCTGCCCTGCCAAAGGCCCAGCAAACACAGACAAAGAGCATGTCTGGGAGGATGAACTGCAGCAACAGCTCTGCTGCACCCCAGACTTGGCAGCACCAGCCTTGGCCACAGGTCTTGGTTTTGTTTTCTTCAGCCTGAACAAAGGGTGGAAATAACCAGCTGTAAATCCCTTTGGGAACACTTATCAGACAGTGTGGGTTGGTGGCCTGGAAAATGCATAGGCTCAAAACATGAACATATTTTCATAAGCAAATATACACTGTGTGACATAAAAAGCTAAGATCACCAAATAGCACATCCCACCTCCTTGATGGTCACACAATATGATCTGGAGCAACTCACCCTTCCCATACTCTGGTTTAATCTCTGTAAAACAACAAAAACCTCCAGCCTCCAGGCTTCAGATTGGAGCTTGAGAAATATGCCCCCAAGACAGTTACTGAGTGTCACAACTTGCTTCTAGGTTTGTGTGTCTGACAAGTACTACATAGCCTACTTAGCCACCTTGTTTCTGGAAGCCAAACAAGTTGCTTGCATTTGTGTCTCCATCTATAGAACACAGATTCCAGGCTTTGGACATTTCTGTCTCAAAACTAAAATGATGGAATTGCAAAGCAAGTCTACTTACACAAACCCTTGTGTTACTGCTCTAAAGCGAAGAGCACAGCTGAATACCTAGGAGGCAATGACTTAGCTGACACATTTCTTGGCATCTCAGAGAAGCTTCTATGCCCCCTGAGGAGTTTAAATCTAAATATTGACCAGAGAATAATAAAATCCAAATAGTGACAACACTGCATTCAAAATCTTTCCCAGGAACATCTGATACTACCGTACTGGGGACTAAATTGCTCCTTATAAGGGTAGGGAGGAGTCCTTGAAAAGCAGTCAGGGAAACCATCCCAAGACCACATACAACCTTCTGTGTCCCTGAGTTTCAGTTCTAGTCCAGGTCATTTTAGGCAACAACTTGTAAGTCAAAGGAACTCAGTAGGAAAGTAAGAAGTTAAATGACATCACAGGAACTGAGTTTTCAGTCACATCCTTCCATGTAGGTGTACGACTGTGCAGGAGCAAAAAGCCAAGCATTTTGTTCAGCAGCACCAGCCAAACCTGACAGTGGGAAGTAGTGTCTTCAGAATTCAGCAGGGGCAATAGAAGGCAATCACTGGATGATAGACAGCGAAGGAAAAATCTGTAAGATCTCACAAGGCTGGAACAGACTGTTTGCATGCTATCATCTACACTCCTAGGCAAAACCAGAGGAGAGTACACACAGATCAGTCAGTACAGGGGAAAATGAAATTAAACTAGTCACAGTGAAAAGCACATAGCAAAACACTTTGCTATGGCTAAGATGAAAGACCTTCCCATGAACAAGCCATGCCTTCCAGATCCCCTGGCTCTGACCAGGGGTTAACATTTGCCCATTGAAGTACAGCCGTTTGTGGAGGTGGGGGAGGAAGTACAGTTTGAGAGAGGCTGTCACCTCCTGATGTCTTGTTCTGCCCCGAGATGTTTCTCCAGAGACCCCTGGACAGAACACTGCTTCCTCAGTTGCTGCCAGAAAACAGAAACGGGACAGTCTACATCCTCTTGAACTTTTCTCTGTGTGACTCATGCTTCACATCTGACACTACTGCTCTCAATTCGGCCATTTATAAGAACTGGGTTTAACTGTGATGTGGACTTCACTGTCAGGAGCTTTGGCACTAAAGACCGGGGATGTTTGTGCTCCTTTCTTAACCTCCCGATTCACCCTGGAGTCCAGCGATCCAAGGAACTCTCCCATTTCCCTGAGATATGTCACTGCTTCCAGCAAGTGAAGAACCACTTAAGGTTTCCCTTTTCATTTCTATGTTCCAGAGGATAAACATACATCAGGTTTAACGATATAGGCATATAGGTGATCTTTTGACACCACTGGGCCCGTTTTCTGCCCCCCTGCTATACAGATTGCATTTGTACTAGGAATCTGGAGGTTTTTAACCCTTTTTTCTTCTCTTTAAAAGAGACGCTTAATCACTGACCTGTGACTTTATTATTACTGAAGAGATAACTGCACATTGACAGACAGAAGTTGTCAATCCCACTGCCACCCATGCCCCTTGATGGATGTTGCAGAGGGGGAATCAGGTGGGGAACATCCCTGCCACTGCCAGTGACTTGCACATTCTCTCCAATATAGTCCCCCACAAACACTGTCTGCATCAAAGCTTGTGGAGCCACTGCTTCAGACAGAAAGACAAAGAAGAGTCCCTTCGCAGCACTGCACTTCCTTGTCCGGCGTGCTTTGGGCTGCACTCACCCCCTGCTCTCCCACCTGGACCAAACAGCTATGGAGCAACTTCAGCTCACGGCGCAAAAAGATCTTGCAATGGCTATGTGGATGCCAACATTGTTGCTGAAGCGTCAGAACAAGTCTCATTTTCCAACAAAGACACAGGACTGTACTCACAAACACAAGGCAGAGTGTGAGGTATTTACACAGCCTCCTCTGCCTCTTGGACAGGCATACCAGAGAACATCCAAAGTGGGGTGTTTAGCACCTGCCATGGGGTCCTATGGGGAGTTTCCACGATGCCATCTTCCTACCAAGTGAGGGGAGTCCGTTGCCTATTCAGTCATAAACTTGTCAGTAAAATTATTTGATGCATCACCTAAACAGTAGTTTGTAAGATTTCAGGATTCTGCTTATCCCATCTTGTTTCAAGACAAAGATATCAGCTTTATAGGACATTTAGTAATATTTGTTTATGCTTCTTACAGCATAAGGAAAGGGAAGATCCATCTCACACAGGGAAGATCCATCTCACACAGATGTCAGGAAAGATACTCTGGTTTATTTTTTTATTGCTTTTTAGCAATAGAAACTGTCCTTTATGGGACATAGTTTATAAGGGATAATGATAAGGATAATTATAAGCAATGAGCAGAGCATGTTTCCTGGTCTGGAACTGCTGGCTTATACAAAATGTCAAGAGAGTCTTGACCCAAAGGGGCAGTAAAGATCCCTACAGAACATTTCTTTCTTGAAATATATCCTTCTGCCTTGATTAACTGCAGGGGAAGAGATCCTAAAAAAGGCATTTTGACTTTCAGCTTTCAGCCCAGGCTCCTAAGCACTAGTCAATATCCATCTGCCCTAAAGGGGTGGCCAACTTTCCTACAGTAAAAGGAAACGAACATCAGAAGAGTTTGATTTTGTATACAACGCGGATAAAACCCTTCTCTCCACAATTAAATCTCAATGTAATCAATTCAGTAAAAAGAGATTTCATTCCCATGACTGACTTGAGCGCATTTTGAATCTGGTTGAATCATCACATGCAGGAGCTGCAGAAAGGATGTGTTTCATTTGGGAAGATGATGCAGAATCCAGGCTGATGCTGGGCAGTGGGGCTCCCACAGGACGCCGTTGCCCTGCAGGAGCCCGCTCTGCTCAGGCAGGCACCAGCCAGAGCCCATTGGCATGAAGCAAACAGGATCACAGAGTACAAGAAGGGCTGCACCCCTCTGAGGCCAAGATGCACAAAAGGTCTGAGAGTTAGCTTTTCACAAGTCCATCCCTGGGTGGTGCGAAACACAATGCAATGTCCTGGTGCTTTAGTGGCTTATGATAGACCTCTGGCATAAAAACAACAATGATATAATGCATTATCTGTGGATGTTTAGGCTTGCAAGCAAAGGCTTCCTGATTCCTCAGCCACTCCCCCTTTTAGCTTTTCTTTCCCAACACAAAGA
The DNA here is from genome assembly GCA_025447955.1 of Psilopsiagon aurifrons. Lineage (NCBI taxonomy): Eukaryota > Metazoa > Chordata > Aves > Psittaciformes > Psittacidae > Psilopsiagon > Psilopsiagon aurifrons. Next base: position 9,153 of record JAOEHY010053087.1, on the reverse strand, counting down.
TGACTTTGACCTATTTATCCAAACTATTCTGGTGGTTTTCAGCTGACCCTCTTGTACCAAAGGATTTCTGCTGACAACGTAGGGCTTTTATTTTTCTGACCCCATTTGCTATAACTGAGGCTCTCTGAAGGCTCACACCAGTTCTTCTGACACTGATTTTCACCCTTCTGAACCTTTCCCTCCATTGACATGTTTTTCTTCCATAAGGCATAGCCAGATGCTAGCATGCTACTAGTCAGTCCCTCCAGACTTTTGCTTATTGATGCACCAAGTGTTTTTCCTCATTGCTATAATGCTCTTCAACATTTTTTAGCTGAAGTCTTGTCAGTTGTGCAACACAGAAGAGATCTGAGTTTAAGAGAGGAACATGACTTCAGGCAGTACCAGCCTGACAACTCACAGCTTTGTTATTCCCCAATACTGCTTACCAAGCAGGAACTGAACAAATGAAATGGGAGGACAAATGGAAGCCCTTCAGAATCTTCATTCCTACTTTCGAAATAGACACAGACCTACAACACTCTTTACTGCTTTTCTCCCTTCTATTAACATGGCAATAAATCCATTATCCAGATTCACATGTGTGAAGGGACAAGCAGGAAAGGAGTTTAGCCTTAAGGGAACTGAATGGAGGAAATGTGGGCAACCAGCTCAGTATCTGACCATCATAGCAGTGAGCTCCCCATCAACTATCAGCCTTCAAGACAGAGACATCAAAATTATGCTGCATATGCCAAAAGTGTAGCTCTGTGCTGCCTGCAGTTATAAAGTGACACAGCACATCAAACATTATTAGGAAAGAAACAGAGAGCAAAGTAATAATCCTCACAAGGTATCCACATCTGTGTGCATATTAGCTCATGCTTCAAAAGGATAAAATAGAATTTGAAATGATGCAAACATGGGCAACAGATGAAACAGGGGCTGCAGGAGGAAGAGCCCAGAAAAGCAAAAAAGATCAGCAAGAGATGTCCATGGAGTGGAGAATGACCCTGAAAAGCAAAATAAGGAATGCAACACCCCCTGTCCCTGCAGGACCAGAAAGTGAGGTTCACATAAACTACCACTGTGCTGCATGCTTTAAACAATCAAGAGAAGAACCCTTTGCTATAGCATGAAGTGCCAGCCAGAAACTATTAATCTGTTAATTAATTAAATCTAGGATTTGATCTATGGAAGAAAGGTGCAGAAAGAATGGATGCTCTTAAACACTACAGCTTCCAAGTGAACTCCAGCTCAGGGAGTCTCGAGAAGATACATTCCAGGAGTACTCTGGCTGCTGAGGGAAGAGAGCCGGTCACTCTTACAGATGGGATGTTGGGATGCAGCCCAAGCTAGCAGAGCTGCTCCGGTCTCACCAGACACCAAGTCAAGATGTTCTTTGTACCTCTGTTTACTTCAGGGACAAGTGCTCTTGGAGTTTTGACTTTGTTCCTTTTCCTGAACAAAAGAGCATAGGGAGGGGAGGGAAAGGAAATGGATTTAAATGGCTGAAAGAGCAGGCACCGAATCCAAACAGAAGGATTAGGGATTACACATACAAGTCATGATCCTATTTAGTACACATAATTAAACATACTTGTGAAACATCCAAATTACATGCAGAGCTCATTTAGTCCAACACAAAGTTGATTCAACTCTAGAAGTCATTGAAATTCACACCACAAAACTGCAGCAAAACACTGGCAACAAAAACATTCAATCAGGAGCTATGACAGGCCCCAAACCCCACGTTTCCTTTAGATTCATTTCCAAAAAGAGTGTGCACTTTCATGTCAGACTGTGCTCTCCTGAGGGCTTCTTTGAACCATCCCTTCCAACTCACACAATTCAGATTTGCTGCAGACAATACCCAGATAAGATCTGCTCATCCACAGAAGCTTCCAAAAGAGGAAAGATGCAGGAAATACTTTCATAACAAAGCATCATCCTACTCTACACTTAATATTCCACCCAGGAATAAAGACCACTTTTTTTCCTTGGTCTGTGACCTACCATCCCTTGCAAAGGTAAATGAGCTCATGAAGACCTGGCGGGATGTATACTGCCTCCAAGTGATCAGGAAATAATCCCTTTACAGTTGCTGAGACCAAATCTAGAGCTGAGGATCACAAACTGGAGCACTCTCAGTTGCAAAGAATTAAAGCCCCTGGGTTGGAAAGTACTTGGTCTCAGCCACCAGGCTGGCCCCCAGGCCACGACTTCTCAAGCAGGTTGCACATCAACATGGATGTCTACTCGCCTATTTTACAGCATTCAGGGACCTTCCTTCCTATGATCCTGCTGGCATCGCATCTCCGAGAACAGCCCTTGCAGGAGATGGCAGACTTATAATATTTAGGGCCCAATCAATTCTAGACCTGTCACAGGCATAAGAGACGACAAACGTCTGTAGGGCTTGGCCATTGCAACAAATCAATCTCATTGTATGCTTTTGCTGAAAGATTTCCATCATTTCATTTCTCCCATTTCTTCATTTTCATCATTTCTCCCATTCCATAGGGTTGGGAGAATAAAAAATCAAAATAAAAGAATACAGACCAAAAGAGCCTCCCACGACAGCAGGATCAACTGATGCCATTTTCCTGGCAAGGAGCTTCATCCCAGAGAGCTCCCTCCCCTCCAGAGGAAGCTAATGGAGCTGTGGTGCTAGCAATGAGACAGAAATACCACAATAAAGCAAACAGCTGCAGTAACAAATGACATGATATCACAACCAAGATGTGAGCTGACAAGGAGCTCTGAAAAGCAGCCTGCTGGCTGACTCCATCCTTGGTCTGCCTTTGCTCAGCAGAATAGATAACATGATAACCGGAGCATCAACACTGCTTTCAATTCATTTTATATTAATAAAAGCAGAGAGAAATAGAGAAATCAAATACTTTGACATGATAAAATACTGGGAAAACAGTTTTCTGTAAGTTAAGGTCTCCAAAATCACACAGGAGAACATAACTTGCTGAATCTCTGACACACAGCTGCCTCTGCTCTATTATTTCATTGAATCATAGAATGGTTTGGGTTGGAAAAGACCTGAAGGTCATCCAGTTACAACCCCCTGCCATGGACAGGGATGCCTCGCACAGTGCTCTCCCAGAGTTCAAGCCTGTAGATACAAAGAGGAATGAAGGGAAGAGGTTGATTGTGAGAAATGAAGTAATGAAGTGCCCAGGACAGCTTAGGGAGAAGTCACATGCTGCTCAAAGCAGAGATAAGTTTCGGACTTCTCACATGTGTTTAGGGTATTCCCCTTGCAACAGCTCCATCTCCAGCCATTTCAAACAACTACCTAAGCTTCCATGTCCTTCTTATGTTCCTCTGGTTCCTGGGGAGATACCAGATGTACAGTGAATGTTATTGTCAGAGAGTCCAAAACAATCCGGAATTATCCATCTCAGTGCAGAAAAGTCACATCCTTCAAAACTATCTACTTTGAGTTGATTGTTTGTCATTTTAAACTTTGTTATGTTTATGACCATCATACCAAATGTTTTGGAAGCAGAGGCAGAGAGCACAAGCTTTTGCTCTAGCAGAAAAGCTCATTAACAGCCCTAACACTGTATGCACCAAAGCTTTTTCCATCTGAAGAGTCATCATCTGAAAGCAATCCCAAATCTGGGCTCCTCTGCCCCAAACACCCAGCAGCGATTACAGCTGATCTGAAGCCTGTGTCTTGGCTGTCACACCAGAGGGGCATGGGCTCAGCCTGGGGCCATGCAAGTCAGAGCCCCAGCATGGACCACAACATGAGAGCAGCAGAGATGGGGCTGCATCACCAGACCTAAATGCACCAGGCAGTCAAAAGACATGATGAGCACTTTGCTAAGTCCTTCAGATCTTTACCTGCCCCTGCCTCACTGCTGGATCACAGCATTTTGTCACATACATCACCAATTCCCCTCTGGGAAAATGGATTAACAGCTGGGACTCCCTCCAAGAGTGCTCCGTAGGACACTGCTGGGATTTGCACAGTCCTGCACTGCAGATAATGGGGATTTCCACACAGACTCCTATATTTTAGGTTACAACTCTCTTCTCTGCTCCAGCTGAGCCAAAAGACAAACAAAGTGGGTCAGTGAGGCACACTGCTGGACCTGGCACAACTGCCCAATGGTTCTCCTTCAGCGGGATCCACTGCCCCAGGGTCCTTTAATACCATTGTAATTCCAATTGGCCTTCACACATTTCTGTATCTTAAAAACTGCTCCAAAGCCCAAAGAAATCACCTCGTGCCCAGGGAGAGGACAGGAGGGCAAAGCTGCAGGTCCTGCTGCTGGAGGTGAAGAACTTGCAGTTTGTACTCAGGCATCAGTAACACCACCCCAAAAGTCACATCATAAATCTCCACCACAGGAGAACATCTTCTGAAGCTTCTTAATGTTCTGAACGCTTCTTAAGCGTTCACACTTAACGAACTATAATTTCTTATAATGATTTTCTGGCCCAAAAGTAACACAAGTGATTTTTATCAACTTTATAAAATCACAGAATCATAGAATGGTTTGGGTTGGAAAGCACCTTAACATCATCCAGTTCCACCACCCTGCCATGGGCAGGGACACCTCACACTAGACCATGTCACCCAAGGCTGTCCAACCTGGCCTTGAACACTGCCAGGGATGGAGGATTCGCCACTTCTCTGGGCACCCTGGGCCAGGGCCTCACCACCCTCACAGTAGAGACCTTCTTCCTTACATCCAACATGAACTTCCCCTGTTTAAGCTTATGCCCAATCCCCCTTTTCCTACCACTGCAGTCCCTGATGAAGAGTCCCTCTCCAGCACCCAACTATTTATCTTCCAATTTTTCTCCCTAAATTTTGGCAGAGTTGAGTCTAACATAGAAGAACCCACACCTGTAGTAGAGGCACATGCAGCCACAGCCACCACTGCCATAGAATAGTTGAAGAAATAGATCTATTCCAGAGCTGTACTTCCTGTAAGTAGTGTGTTCTAAATATACTGCATGCTCATGGAGCATAACAGCATTAAACTCTGACTCACTGTCACAGGATGAGGTTGTTGTACAAATACATGCCATAAAATCTTGATTTCAAACATTTCTTGATTTCATTTATGATTAGATTAACCATTAACTGTCACAATAAAATAAGATAATGGAGAAAGGGAGAAGGCCAGATCACAAGTCTAATTTGTGATCAATAACATAAGATGATGGAGACAATAATATAATAACATAAGATGATGGAGAAAGGGAGAAGTCCAGATCACAAGTTTAATTCACTATGAACAAATTCATTAGATGGTGACAGTGGTTGCAAACTACAAACTTTAAGGTTAAAATCAGTATTTCTCACTCTGTCAGGAAACAAGAGTTTTTCTGAGAACCAATTCACACCAAAAGGCTTCATTAGCACTAATGCGGAGCAGACACTCATTGCAGGGGGGCCCCGCAGACCTTGCAGATGCCTGGTATCCTCATCCCCAGCCAGACCACAGGAGTGAGACCCTCACCAGGTGTGGGACAAGTCAGATTTGCCCTGATGATCTGATAAGACCAGGTGAATGAAGAACTGGGACAGGCAGAACAGGTAGCACCATCTAGCAGAGAAACAAACAGGGATTACATTTAACAGTTACAGTTCCCTTGGATGGCCTGGGGTTTTTCAGCTAGAGCAATGCCAAATAGGTCAATGTTTGTTTCCTGCAGAGGAAAATAACTCATGCAGAACAACATTAACTTTCCACAAGAGCCTAAGGTGCCTGCACAATGCCTGACACTCACAGAAAGAGCCTGCAAATTGGTTGCTTTAAAGAAAGGAGATGTAAAGCTTGTGTTCTGCTTTCCAGTGAGCAAACACCTTTCACAATGCTTTTATCATGATGTAAGTTCTTTTAATTTAAATAGAAGCAGCAACACTTCAAAAGGTGAGGAAGCGGTTACCAGGCTGAAGGACTCCTGAGAGGCAGAAATCCTCTCCCCTCCAAATCATCAGAGCTGCTGACCAAGCCCCTCCAGACCTGAGCATTTCCAGTCTTCATAAAGACAGCCCAGAGCCCAGCTATTCCTGCCAAGACCACAGCAGGCATTTGTACCAGGGTCCAACACCTAGTTCAGGCAGAGCAGGAGCAAAGCTGTGGCTTCAGACCTCAGCCATTGCCAGCAACTCACTTCCAAACCCTCCCACCCCATTTTTTCCACACCCCAACATACCAGTGCTGCTGCAGCCCATGCCAACCACATCCATGTCCTTCCAAAAGTTTATTCCAGCAGCTGCCAGAGAACTTTGGATCATCTTGCTGGAAAACTCAAGGGTCATGCCAGGCTGGCTCTCTAATGTCAAGACCATGGACTTACACTTTCAATCTTAAGATACACACTGCACTGAAAAACATACACACCATGTCAACATGCCAGATCCAAGCCAGGTACTCAAAAGCTTATTCCCAGGTAGAGCTGCCTTTACCTCTTCCTTGTCATGAGCTCTTTCCATCTCCCAGACAAGGGCAGAAGATGCTCTTCCTGTGCTTTCATCTATACAGTCCAGGCAGCCTTGTAGCTACTGGCTTTTTCCTGCAGCTTCTATGACAGAAAGGTTTTGAAGCAGGACTAGGTAATGTGTAAAACCATTTATAGATTAAGAAAAACCCAGAACACAAGACGCTTTTTGTTCCTTTCCTGCAAATATGCTTACAAGGGATTAATTTCTTCATCGTTTTTGCAAAAGCATCCAATACATGAAACAGCATTTTGCTGAAATGGTGCTTGCACACAGGCTCCTGCCAAGTCTCTGGGTCACAGTAGCAGTCCTGGTCCTGGCACAGGATCCCATATTCAGAACCGTGCAAACTAGAAACAACTTTGGTCAGTTTTTTGTTTCTGTATTGAGTAACGCTGAGATCACTACCGCTTACTTAAAACAAAAGCAGTAGAAAGGAACAGCATCCTCTGAACCTCGAAGGAGGAACCAACCCTAACAGAGCTGGAAACAGCAGTTGCTGGGGAACCCACACGTTTCCTGATGTAGACAGGAGGAATATTCAGCAGACAATATGCTTAAAGTGTAAGTACAAAAGAAATCATGGAAGTGCTCTGTTAAGGCTTTTTCTGCCTTGAATCATGCATGGCCCAGATCTTAATATAGTGACATGGGACAGGGTATTCAGAGGAGCTAATGGGAATCAAGCAAAGATTTAAATGTATGTGTGTGTATATATATATACATATATGCATGCAGTAATTAATTATTTGAGCTGATGGAAGCCCATAGCAGCTCAAATCCAACAAAACTGATCTACCAGACCAAGCAAGAGCTACCCAAAGACTGTGCTCCCTTTGCTGTACACCCAAAAGCCACGGTTTGCCTTGGCAAGCGCGGGAGAGGAAAACCAGATTAACACTGCGCCGTTAATTGGAGTTTGACACAGTGACTGGAACCGAAAAGCCCTTTGCTGGCCTCGCACCTCTGCCTCTCACTGCACAGCACCCCTGGGGTTCGCACCGTCCCCTGGAGCCGCTCGGGATGAAGCAGCTCCCGCGCCAGTTCCAGTTCCAGCCGCTTGATGGCCATCCTGCATCGCGGAACAGCGCCGGCGGCTTCGGGAGACCCTGGTTGGGGTTGAGGCTCTGCCAGGGACCCCGGGGTGACACCCAGGGACCAAAAGGACCCCCAACCACCCCCCCCAGCAGGGCTCAGGAGCTGCTCCCGGCGCTCATTCTCGCAGGGGCTCCTCAGGGAGCGCCAACCACGCATCTCCCGTTCCCGCCTGCACTCGCCGCATGCCCATCGCGTTCCTCAAGCTCTGCTGCAGCACTGGAAGCAGAAGTGAGGGTAGAAAACGTTGATGAACAGCCCCAGACAGCCCCAGATGTGCTGCCCCGGAGCCCCGGCAGCTGCCCAGGTCCTGCCACTGAGGCTCCCACACGAGTGCTGCAGGAATCCCTCATGAGGAAATCACTCCACAGGTCTTGGCCACTACAGGGAATGTGCAGGTTTGTTCTGGGGACATAAGAAATGCAGAGTACCAGGTCTGCAGAGGCCAGTCATCAGGTCAAAACTCTGCTTTGCCTCTCTCAAAGACCACTGCAGCAGGAAACACCCCCATCATCCCCCCAGCGCTGCCGCGGTCATCCCAAGGTATTTTGTGTTTAAAAGCACCACTCAGATCCCAGGTCCCTGCTCTGATCAGGCAGTAGTAAAGGAGGCTCAGAGGAGGAACCTCTACAGTGTAACACAAACTCATTCAACAACTGAATGCAGCGAAACAACTAAACCATCCGTAAGACCTGGCACCTGGAGCAATTTCCCTTCCCTCCTCATCCAGGTGAGGAGCATAGTACAAAAAACCAAAGGCTTCTCCTCCGCTTGGTGAAAGCTGCCCAGGGCAGGCAAATCCTCAGCCCGCAACAGGACTGTGTAGTGAAGCAACCCCTGGAGCCTGCAACAGCCTTCATTCAGGCGCATGTGATTTAATAGGTTTGATGGGATTTTCTGGGCTGCTAATCACTGTGAGGTAATTAAAAACCTGTGCAGCATGTTGAGTGCTGCAGCACATTAGAGATGCTAAAGTCTTGAGAGCTTCTTTAATAGCAATGCTTGTTCCTCTTGCTTTGACTGTGCAACACCCAGAGAGATGTCTGCAGGTGGGTGAACCAGAGTGTGGGTGCCCAGCAACAGCATCCTGAGGACTGAAGGTGAAATATTCATACACATTAGGAGAAACACCCACAGTTCCTGAAAATTGAGATGTTAAAATGCCATGGATTTTGGAAGGGACAGAAGTTCTCATTCTTACAAGTACAGGCTGCCTCACAAGAAAAAGAAATCAATGGAGATTTGCTTCACAGTTTATTAACCACTCACTAAAGGGTTTGTGGTTTCCAAGGTTCTCAAGGTTTTATGGATCCTTCTGATGTTTCTCAGGAACCAGCCCTACAATGTTGAATAGAGCCCAGCCATGCTTTCACCCCTGTACACACAGTGGATGTGAACAACTTCATGTAACACAAAGGGCCAGTAACTCATTCTGACATTCTCTTTGATAAACTCTCCAGAGGACCAGGTTTTGCTCCAGAAACACACCAAAGATGATAGTGCGAGCAGAGAGATGGCATTTCACAAGGGTCTTTAAGTGAGGATGCCATCATATGCCATCTTCTAAGAGTTTGGCACTTCAACTACCAGGTTCAGTT
>JAOEHY010053085.1:19615-47039 GCA_025447955.1 Psilopsiagon aurifrons | reverse complement strand
TCCCCAGCATCCCTATAGGCCCCCTTCAGATACTGGAAGGCTGCTATGAGGTCTCCACGCAGCCTTCTCTTCTCCAACCATCCTCTGATTGGCACTGGATGAATGACATGGTGTTGAGAATTGAGAAATGTGGCTGGGAAACAACAGCCAGAGACCTGAGTTGTTAAAGGGAGAACAGGAACAGTGTCAACACATCTGTACCAGCCAGAAGGTGGTAAGATGTGGAAAACATGAAAATGATTGTACATCCATGCCACATGAGGCCTCATTTTCTTACAAATAGGAAAAATAATATGCCAGCCTGAAAAGAAATTGCATGGCATACATTGTCTTTTATAATGGATTAGCAGTGCTGAAAAAGATACACATGATGATACTGAGATATTTTCTTCTGGGGTTTGACCTTAAATAGCTTCAGGAGAACTCATGCAACAACAGATTGGCAAGATAAAAATTTAGTAACATCCTAAATGCCAGTTGCATTTCATAGTATCCACAAAACAATCTAACTAACTCTTCCAAACCCTCAGTGTTTTCATATGCAGATACACTTTTGTGCAAGGCCAGCAAGAAAATCACAAGCTCTCTTTATCCAGCTTGAGTGAAAGAAAAATTAATTTGACAGCTGGCCTTAAACACTTTCTCCTTGATAATTCAAAGAAAATGGAATCCATCTAAAGCTGTTGATTAATTCTTCAAATACAGATAGAAAGCAATACCTTGAAAATCTACCCCTTACAAGTACAATAAATAGAAGCCCAGGGAGGGGGGAGCTTTCTTTTTCAAGGTTTCCAAACAGCTCTTTTCAGGGCATATAATACCTATTTTGTATTACAGGATGACTTTAACTCTACAGTTCATGAAATGAGAAGGGAAAGCTTTATAGATTCTCATAAAGGTGATACATACTACACAGAGTCTAGACTTTGAGGAGTTACCGTGGATCCAAGCTAAACAATCTGTTCCTTTTCATACAGTGCCAATAATTATCAGAGACAAAAGGCTACTCAACAGTGAAGATGATAAAATATTTTCTAAAATACATTTAAGTAGAATTTTGAAAGAATAGCAATAGCTGTGAATTACAAAACATGTTTCTATTCTAGTAGAAAGTACTAGAATAGTTCAAAAATGTTTTTCAGTGTATTCAGGCTATTTAATAGTACTATTATCTCTTTAGGGCTAGTTCCAGCACACAAGAATTTTTTACTGTTGTTACCAATAATGGGTTGTAGAGTTCACCAAACTGAAAGTTTCAGAATTTCTCTAAATCCTTACAGCTGTATCAGAGTTTTACACAGTCATGTGAAAGCAAAACCAAGCTCCTTATCATGACTGAACTAAAATCTGCCTCTACTTTAAAACTATTGCAACAGATCTGGTGAAATGCAATATATGTTTCTGTTTATCTATACCTTTAAAAGAGAGAACAGTAATAAGCATTACTTATTGCTTATTACACCCATATGTACAAATTCAGTGTGCTATAAAATATCTGATTAAATTCAGTTAAAGGAGAATGCTGCAATTAAAAAAAAACCCCAACCTATTTCACTTTTTTTGAAACTGGCACATTTTCATCAAAACAAATGTAGCAGAAATGTACAATTTGAAGAACCAATTTATCTTCTCTTTTTTTATTTCTTGCAGAAATCATAGGAGGCTTTTAAAAGTCATTTCCTCTGCAGAAAATAGGAAATAAAATACAGTAACTTTTATTGCATCTGGAGAATATAGCTTCCCCGACTGTGCCATTCAGTGGTAGTTGCATGACTCTTCCAGACATGCTGACATAAAAAAAACCACAAACAATTTTTGAAGGATGAAAGGAGAAATTTCAGGAATATATTTGTCAGGATATCCACATTGAAGATTGAAGTACAAAACCCCCAACATTTTTTTGAGCCATAATTTCTAATATCATGTGAGTAAAACATATTTGCAAAGGAAAGAAGCACGTCAAATATATTCTTACAAGACAGGGCACACTGCATGCAAATGAGATCATATATAAGCCGAACACTTCCCATTTGGTGAACTATTGCTTTGGAGCTCTTTCAGAATATAAAGTATAGAGAATATAGTATTCAGATGCCCTCTAAGAAGAGAAAATCTTATTTTCCTTTTAAAATAGGGACTTCAATCAGTGTTGATTAATCCCCGTGTAGAAATGAACTTGATATCCATGTTCCCCTAATTAAAACAGTCACATGTGCTTGTGCTACTGTTGCAGTCATTGCTCAGTAGAGGACCAGAAATGCCTCTAGAGGAAGTTGCGGCTGGAAACATCCCATTCTACTATGCTGAGTAGGACATCATGGGCCACCTGTACAGAGCCTGAGGGTGAGCTGAGCTCAAGATTTGGTTCTGGTTCATCCCATCAAGTAAATGACATTGGAGATTAAATCCCAGTTTCAACTGCCTGTCACCTAAGAGCCCTATAGACTTAAGGCAAAGCATCAGAGGCTTTGAAAAACAACACCAGTTCCAGTAGCTAAAAACCCTCATCTAAGATGATCAGTCACTCTTACTTTGTTTGGTGAGTTTACTAGGCCCTTGTGTGAAGTACGTTCGTGGACCAAGGCTCAGAACTACATTTGTGTATCATTTAACTCCTTCCTTTAAATAGTATACAAGTGAGAATTAAATAATCCATAATCTGTGTGGAGATTGCTCCCTAGGTGGAGGGGTGCATTTCATCCAGTCAGAATTGGAAATTCATAAAGAAGATTACCAGTTAAAAAACAATCAAAAGACTGATGTCTGGTTGATGAAAGGGGATGGTGAAGAGTAGAAAAATGTTATTCTTTATCTAAGATACTTAGTATAAAGAATCAAAATAAATTTCTAAGAGGCTAAGCAATCATTAATTAATATTATAAACATGCTACATGGCTACAGAAAAACAGTATGTTGTGTTTTGAAAGACAGCAGTCTTTTCAAAGCAACCTACCAAGCCCCATGGTAAATGACTGACTACAGAGTAATAATTTTAATCTACTTAAAGTCATTTGTAATTGGATTTTTAATATAAAATATTACCAGGGAAAAAAAAAAAAAAAAGATGAACAGCATTGTCTGTAACATCTATAGCTGGTACAAACAACACAGTATGCCTGAGAAAACTTTCATGTGTATGAAAAGGAAAGCTGGATAGGAAATATTTGAAAAGTATTCTTCCTTTGCTTCAGAATGAACCCTGAACCTTCTACCTTAATCAGAGAGAAACCAAGCAGACTAAAGAATTTTAAGTATGGCAGTAGGGAAGGGCTTTCAGCTAGCATTAGTATGAAGACATGAATGTGAAGGTCTGGTGTTCCCACAATGCAAAGTACAAAAATTGTATCTGTCGTAACAGTTTGTAATGGGAAATGAAGAATAAATTTATCAAGTGTTCATTATGGCAGCACAATTATAAAAGGTGTTATCCCAGCACTGAAGGAAAGCATTGGTAATCCTTCTCCAGCAGGTATGAGGCTTTATTTTTGCAATAAACATTTTGTGACAAATTTCACATTTAATTTCTGACTGGCCATATGTATTTTCAAAGGGGGTAGTTATATTGCAAACGGATATGTGATAACTCAGAAAGTGTGACTTACAGCTTATTATAGCCTTTGTGTAAGGCACATTGTTACTTAGATTGTGCTATCTACTCTTGTGCCTGTTCGTAGGAGATAACACAGTTGTTAAGCAAATCACATTTATTATCTTGCTACAGCATGTTCTTTAATTGCCATGTGCTGCTTACTTAGCAATTTTGACTACCTCGAGAAAATCTGAAATGGCTTGCACTCCTGTCAAGAGACAAAGTACGTGGAGGGAAAAGCCTCGTATTTTTACAGTTCACATGGTGTTTCTCTGGAATGTGTCTGTGCTGTTCTGGTCAGTCACTACCTTGGAAAGATGAAATAGTTTTTCTTTCTTGTGTCCATTCTCCATTCATAGTCCTGGAATACCTCTTTGGTCAGTTTGGGTCAGGTGTCCTGTCTCTGCTTCCTCCCGGCTTCCCCTCCTCCCTGGCAGAGCATGAGACTGAGAAAGTCCTTGGCCAGAGTAAACATTACTGAGCAGCAACTGAAAACATGGGTGTCATCAGTGCTGTTCCCAGGCTGAAAGTTAAAAACACAGCACTGCACCAGCTACTAAGAAGGAGAAAAATTACTGCTACTGCTGAACCCAGGACAGGAACACAATGGTGTGAGGGCATCTGCTGCCAAGTTTTTTTTCCATCCATCCTGTGTCTGGTTGCAGTCAAATAGGACAAGAAAGATCAGTGTTTGAACTTCCTCTGCCATATTCCAACCAGACACATGAACTTTGGTTTCTTTTCCTGTATGTTGGTGCTCTCATCACAACGCATCTCTTTGGCAACTTCACTGCACATGTGAGTTCTGACCATTGGACTGCAGAGCAAGCCTCATTTTCTTTCTCTCTTGCTTGTTTATAGATACATCCCAGCACAGTTGGGTGAAAGTAGTACTTTTCTTGCAGGAAGAAAACAGATCTTCCAAGTCTTCAGGCAAAATCATGCACACCCTGAAATCTCAGCCTTCATTTCCCACAGCCAGATAAGCAAGCCAAGCCAGAAGGCTGTTATGACTTAGTCTTCTTTAGCTCTTTGATTTTTTTTTATATGAAAATTCCATCTGTATCAAAGCTGGTATGTACATTTCCATAAAAAAGCTGTGGGCTTGATAAAGCTGCATATTCTGACCAAAAATACTTTCTGTTGGAAAATTCCAAACCTATCCTATAAAATATCATTTGGATGACATGCTCACTAAGATAAAATCACCCTAATAATAGCTTGGGGTTTAATATATATTTACCAGCAAGAAAAGCTAAGCTCCAAAAATTTTCAGCAGTCATTTAAAAAAAGTTTCACCTCCTGCAGCCGAACTTGTCTTTAAAATAATCTTCTGAACTTGGATATTTAATGAGATCCTTTCTGTAGCATCATTAGAGTTTTGAGCTCTGGAGACAAACCTCTGTTGGAAGCGTCTGATAACCACCACAGCTTGCATTATTGTAGTGCCTTTAATCCCTTTCCAAAGCTTCACATTTACACTGATGATGTTTTCACTTTCCCATCCTCCCCTAGAGGACTTTCAGTCTAGGTAAAAGTCAAGATGATTATGGATTGGGGATTTTAAAGAAGCAATTAAGTAGTATTAGTAAGTATGCTACCAAGCAAAGTGCTGCCAAGTTTTGGGTGTGAGAGAATCTGTAGGTAAACTTTGCAAATCTAAGCATGGGAGGAAAAAAAAGAACTGCTCTGCTCTATAATGGCAATCTCTATTTATGACCACTTAGCACCAGTTTTATCACCAGTGTTTAGAAATGTGTCATGCATGTGTGTACACTCTGAATTTCTTCCCTATCCTGTTGATGGTCACATAGCTTTCTCAGAAGTGAGAGGGTTAGTAATGTTTGTAAACTTGTATGAGACATGGTAACTACACTATTCTTTTAGACCACGTGTATAATATAAGTTGACAACATTTTTTTCCTTTCTCTTAGCATGTGTGAATCATAGCTGAGCCCACTAGCCAACATTTTTACTGCATCATCAATGTGCAGTTATCTAGCTGGCCTGACAAGAACTTTTTTTCCACCTTCCTTCCCTTGAAGTTCCAGGGACTATGATTCTCCTGGGCCTCACAGGGACCAATCCTATTCCTCTTGTCAACAGGCAGCTGGGATTTTCATCCTTGGTGTTTCTGATACTGAGAAATAGGGAGTTGAGAAGTTTGGTCCCTGTGTGCAGGTCAACATCATGCAAAGTATCTTGGAGGAGCGCAAAGAAGGATGAAGAGGTTTATATCACAGCAGGAACTGTGTGTGTGGTGTTACCCCATAGGAGGCAGCATGATCACAGAATCATTTAGGTTGGAAAAGACCCTTAAAATCATCAAGCCTAACTGTTCATCTAGCACTGCTAAGTCCACCACTAAACTACGTCCCTAAGCACCACATCTACACATCTTTTAAATACCTCCAGGTGACTCAATCACTTCACTGACTGCCTGCTCAAGTGCTTGACAACCCTTTAAGTGAAGAAATTTTTCCTAATATCCAATCTAAACCTACCCTGGCACAACTTCAGGCTGCTTTATCTGGTAATACAAAGTGTAACATCAGGTTAAAGTCTGGAAAGAAAAGCTTGTAAGGACTTACACAGATGTTTATATCCATTTTCAGAAATTTGCTCATCATTTTGAGCATGCAGATGTGTCCTTTGAACAGGAGCGGGTGGAGTAACACCTCATCAAACACCAATCAGGAAGGCTAGATGAGTTATGGAGATGTTTTACCGGTTACTCGTGTATGTGTAGCTTTAAAAAAAATAGTCCTGGTACTAAACAGAAAGGCATTTTTAGCCATTTTCATGCAGCTGAAGAAAAGAGAAGAGAATGAAAGAGACCGATTCCTGCACCTAGGACTAAGTAGCACCATCTGACACCATCATAGTGGTTATGGCTGCTCCCCTTTTGTAGCAAATTTGTCTTTCAAAAAGTCATCCAGAAGGGGAACTAGAGAATGGCAATAGACAGCTGAGTAATTAGGGGATGAGTGCACAAGCACACCACTGCTCCCTTTTATTTACCAGTACAGTTGGACCTGTATGTTGTTTTAGGACAGAGTAGCTCTGGCAGGATTATCTTTGTTTCATTCCCAATGGGCTGCTGGATAACTTTATTCAAACAGTGGTTATGCAGGTGACCAAAGCATTTCCCATTCCCAGTTCCAAACAGGAACAGAAACTGAAAACTTTCACAAAAAATTGGATTTTTTTAATGTTTCAGTCACAGAAAAGAGATTTTCTCCTCTTTTAGCAAGTTTGTAAATCACATTTATTCTCATTTTTATTTTTTTCTCTCCATAAGTTTGTTGTCTGCTTTTGGTTCCCCCTTCCCCCCCCCCCCCCCCATTTATGTGCATCTGCGGACGGGTTACTGGAAAAAGGATGCATGTAAGAAAGGAGAGAATTGATGTCATATTAGTCACACATTTTTTATTGCTTATGATTGAAAGAAGCATGTTGTGGTGCTGAAGCAGAAGAGCTGCCTATTGAGGGGGAAGGTTTTACTGCAGATGTACAGCTGAACAGCTTCTTCCTGGCCTTCTCCCTCTCCAGTGATAGCCCCAGAGTTTGGGGTTTGGAATTTGCTCCACCCACTACTCTTATGTGTAGCCTCCCTTATCCCTCTCCAGTACTTTGACTAGTGGGGTCAAGCAGCTATCTTGGGAGCAGGTGGTAGGTGAGGAGAGGAGACCTTTCATTTAAGAGTTAACATCTGTCATGTACCAAAAATACCTGTTTGGACTGTTACTGAAGGCCAGCTGGCACTTGCGACCATCCAGAGAACTTCTCACGGATCCAAGCCCCCAGTTAAGGAAGCACAAAAGCGTTTCTGTTGGTGAAGATGAGTCCCATTTTGGAAGTGGCATAAGCTAAGCCACAGTTAACATATTTTTATATCTACACCTGTAGTAGAACTTCTACCAGTACTACAGTTCCATAGTATATGTGAAAGAGACTTTACTAAAAGGCTTCAGTCTTTTTACTCAGCTTTGTTATTTCATGGTGCAGGTGAAACTGACAAAAGACATTCCTTCCAGGTAACATACGTTTCACAGTAAAAAGTCTTCCTACCTTTTCTTCAAGGAATAGCATTCAGCTGACACTCGTGGTTTAGGGAGGCTGCTCTGCAGCACTGTTCAGTACTGCTCATAAAAGGGCATAAGATAACACTGGCCAAAGTAAGCCTGGAGAGTGAATTGAGAACAAAAATGGAAATCCTTAACATAAGCTGGAGCAATAATGTAAAAGCATGTGTAAGATGCTTCTGTGAATGTGAAGACTTTTCAATAAAAGGCTGGAGAAACTGATTGTGTTAAATATGGTATGTCCTGGGACTTACCTGAGGGAGGAGAGCAGGGCAGGAAGCAGCTGAGCAATATGTGTGAAATGAGATACCTGATCTGTTTTGATGGCTGTAAAAGAGGAGTTAGAAATCAAAACACTTTGTATTAGCCTCAGGGAGGCTACAGAGGGTCTTGTCAACACCTTGTTACAGGCAAACATGAAATGCTTGGCCAGTTAGGTCATGAGTGTGTAAGGGGCATGGCTAGAAGACAGTAAACCAGGGAGAGCCTTTGCCACCAAGCCAAGCCTGTCAGCATTTTTAAGAGACAAGAGCAGTGCTGAACTCTCTGGAGACAGGATTCATGACCTTGAGGTCTTACAGTGCTGACTGCACCGACAGCTGTGAGATGGAGGGTCTGGAAGATGCCCTTAACCTTGGAAAGGCTTTTCCCATGCTTTCCCCACAGTGTGATATTTTGCTGAGCTTTTTATGGAGATACCTGACACACTTTGAAAAATCACCATTTTCCTGCTTTCATTTTTGATCATCTGGAAACTGCTGCTGGCTTGCTGAAATAATAATAGCAAACATGCTAAGGCAAGTCTTGCACACTGCAGGCATTGATACTTTGCCCTTACGTTCACTGTAAGGGAACATCCAGAAAAGCCATTGCATGTAGAAAGGGGAATTTCAGGAGTCAGTGAAAAAAGGCATGAAAAATAAGTGGATAGATCATCTTCCTCCAAATTTTCAGCTTTTAAAGTTAAAAAAAGAATTGAACTGAAGACAGAAATAATAAAGAGAAATGGACACAGATGCATTCCTTTCAAGGAACATCTGTTTGTCAGCTGAAAGCTGGGCCTACGGGAATTTAAATGCTAAGTTAATTAAAAAAAAAAAATGACAAATTAACTTTTCTTGGTATCTATGACTAAGCTGCAGACTTTAGGCAGTGAAGTCTCATATCAGCCTTTGCGGCCATAAGTTGTCCAGATGAACACTTGCTCTGACAGCATGACCCAAATCAATAGTTACCCCTTGGTACCTAACAGAGAAATTGGTCTGGTAAATATTGTTCCTCTCCCACTTCCTATGCAGAATCCTTGCCCTGTTTCAGCCAAAAGGAAGAGTCGCTTGATGATGCTTAACTCGAGCACATTTATTTTTCTATCTAATACATTTAAAATTCACTTATTGTTGTCTCCTATGAAGCATCTTCCATAATGCCAGGGATCTGCTTTTTTTCTATGGGTGGGACAGCCTCACTGTATACATAGGAAAGATTTTTTGCTACAAAGAAGGTTTTTTACAATTAAAAAAAATTAGGTTTAGACGAAGAATCCAGGCACCATGCTGGTCGGGGGGGACATTCTTCCAGCAGTGAATGAATTGGAATGTAGTTATATAGACTCCAAAGTGCTTTTTTCAAGCTGAATTGTTGTATTGGTTACATTCTGGGCACATGAACAAAAAACACTGCAAATCAAGGATTTACACTTCGAAAATGCTTACTTTAGATACTTGCACCAAGATGTCTATCACCTTCCCACAGGCCTGGCAATTTTAGCGAATTTAGTCTGTATAACTTTCTTACATTTAGATAAAATATGCATATAGCAAAGCTTAATTAATATCTCCTTCAGACACAGTTTGGGACTTTCCCCACAGCCACTTAGCAGACATATCAAACATGGGTTTTTCTGAGAATCCCACAAATATCATTTTCTGAAGTTACCTGCTGGATGAAGAGCTCTAAAACATTGATGTGCCAGCAAATGCTGATTAATCACTGTGGCTTTTCTGTTACATGTACATTCAGAAACCTGCATTAAAAATGCTGCATTGCTCTTCCTTTCTTATTATATTCCTCATCCTTTGAGTTGTAGCAGCTATGACACTGTAGGGGTGAATCAGAGTTGCTGGTGGAAATGTAATCACTGACCTTGAGAAAATCTAAAATAGTCTCATAAACACTTAATCTCATGGAACTGAAGTCAGTGGTAGCACATATGACTTCCTGCTTCTCCCCTGCTGTTTTGGTCTAAAGAGAAGGTTGCAAGTCCATCACTTAAGGAGGACAATAAACCTGAAACATGTAACATGTAACAGTCTGGTTCCTATTCAGGAAGAAGTATTAAGATCCTGACACTGTCAACAAATATTATTCTGTCTCTAATTTCACCCTAAGAAAGAGACTGGTATCTTATTGCTCAAAAGATTAAACCTTCTGTGACTTCAGATGTGGGTAAAGCAAGGCCTTACATTAATTATGTCTTTTCAAGTCTTTTCACAAGTGGACTGCTGCAACATACTCTATCTTGGTCTAATCTGGTTCAATTCCACAACTACGTTTGAAAAGGGAGACCCTAAACCATGCACACTCACTGTTTTGGTAACAAATGTCTTGACCTCCTAAAGTTTTTGAGCCAATCCTAGAAATATGGGAGTAAGGCCTTGCTAGAGTATCTGGGAATAGCTCACAAGTACATTTATGTGAGAATGAAGCAGCTCTAAAAGACTAAATGACTTTGCACTTGACTGTAAATCACATTTCAGCACTACATGCTTCACTTAGTACCAATCTGAGTTTTTGCTATGCAGTCAAAATTGATACAGTATAATATAATAGTTGAGTTTATTAAAGAGCGGCATATGCCCGTAGACCTGAAAAACATTTATGTGTTTGCAGCCAATGTTGCCTGTACATTTAGTAATGCAGCAGAACAGTGCAATATAGATTAAATGACTAGTTTACAAAGTTTCAGCTCAGTAGAGTTTAAAATTATATAACTCTTAACTGCAGAAGAGTAATTTTGGGAGAAAATCTTAAAAAGAATTAACACACTGCAGTAGTTCTTTAAACTACTTCTATTTCTTGGTGAGCCAGTCTTTGCCTGGCAGTAAAGGAAACCAATATTGGCATGAGCTGAAACCAACAAGAAATAAGTATCTGAACTGAGGTGTCATTCAACTGCTTATTGAAATACAGATTTAACAAGCACTAACTTGTCCTGCAGTATGATTTTAGCAGGAGTATTTCTTATGTAAAAATATGAGGATAGAAGTAATTTTGCAGGATATTCTTCCCTGACTGAATTTAATGCATAAAAAAATCAACTTTCATGTGCATAAAACTCAGCATTGCATTTTAATTTTTTAATAGTAGTGCTTTTTATTTCTTCATTTAAAGCCCTGTGGATAATTCTTTTCTTAGACAATGTGGCATTTTGCCAGAGGTTTTAAAATAGTAGGAATCTGAAAGTAAAAGAAAATGCTTCAGCTGTGCCTGAACTGAAGAGATAGGATGACTGTATATGAAAAGCTACCATACACGTCCCTAGAGCTCAAGACTGAGCCACAGGATTCAAGCTTTTGAGCCATCCTGTGGAGACTGAACTAAATTGGTTTCAAAATGATAACAGTGTACCACAAATAGAAATTAAAATAGAAGTGAGAACAGTTAAATTATGTTTCTTCTCCTTCTTATACTGCATCAGAGACCACAAACTGGGATTTTCACAGGTATGTACCTCTTAGGGTTGAGATCCAGTATATCATCTAAATTGTTAAATGTATTTCACACCTGTGAGTGATCCAGTCCCTCTGTTTTCCAGGATTTTCTACCCTAAAAGTGCCCAAATACATTAAGTAACTCCCTGTTTGCTCTGTAACTTCCTTGGACATCCACCTTCACTTGTTCACACAGGCTCAGCAGACTAGGAGAGACAATGCTATTTCTTCAGCCTCTGAAACCAGGGTTCAGCTCCTGCCTAAAGCACAATTGAAGCCTGTGGCTCATGCGCTGCGCTTGGCAAGGATCACTCCTGTCCTCTCTCTACATAGCTGCATCTTATCCCTCAGCTCTGGATCCTTCTTGCCAGCCAAGCTTATGTCCCTTGCCCAGGAGAGGAAGAGCAAGGCTGCACCTACTTCTTCACTATTGCCCTTCTCAGTAGAGAGGCAACTTCTTCTCCCTTCTGTCTTTGTCCATCCCTTCTTCTACCAATTTACAAAGCACTTTAGAAGACAGGGAGATCATCTACAAACTCTTACGTCATCATCTAGGCTTGTGGCCTCCCAGGAGTAAAAGGCAGCATTTCCAGATGTCATTTCTAATGAAATGGCATTCTAAGGTGGTTTTTCAGCTTTCTTCCTGTCCCCATCACCTTCCATGACTCAGGATTTGAAATGGGTTTACTGGTTCCCCTTTAGGAGGGTTTGCAAGACTGGGAAGGCCCTGCAACCTCTGACGTCCAGACATGAGGAAGCATCCAGCCACCACATGTCCCCTCATAGGTTACAATGGGATTGTCATCACTGCCCCATCAGAATAAAACAAATTTCTAGGTTTGCCCTGAGATTGCTCCCTGTCACCTTCCAAAGTAAAAAGAGCCAAAGGATCTGGAATTCCACTTTTCCTACAAGGAACTGGATTTATCGACTTCTTGGAGACACAGTCACAAAAGGGTAAAAAGAAAATGGAGTTTAGGTTTCTACTTTCCCTCCAGACTAGATCCTACCACAGAATAAAGGAGAACAATTCAGGGCCCTTTACAGGATAAAAAGAATTTGTCACACTTGAAACAGGAGATATCTGGAGTCCCCAGGATTAAAAACAAACAAAAAAAGGCATTTTATGTTCTCCACCACCCTTTCCAACTACAAAAAAAGGGGAGATGAGAATGATTTGGTACTTATGGCTATAACAAACGAGGGTTTGACACCTTCCCAAGCATTCTTCAGCATTACACTAATTCATTACACCAGAAGGAATATCTTGGACCTGACAACACCATGTTTCTAATTTCAATGGTAATGTGTACTAGCTGTCTTTCAAGTCATTCTGAATGGGCAGTGGATGCATATAGCTACTGTGATCAAGAGAGAAAGAAGGAATAGGTATGGAAGGCTGAATTTTTCAAGACAATTGAACTTGTATCTTTGGGAAAACTGAGGAAGATCTGATTTGCCTGGTTCTGGCAGGGAAGAAGGTGGTAAATCTAAAACTCCATTGCACAGCTTTTCTGGGAATGGCGGTTCATCAGCAAGAGCAAGAAAAAATTGAGATCTTTGCAGTTTGCACTTAACAGACAATAAAATACAGTACTGTTATGCAGTGGTGGACGCAGCAGAGAAAACGCTCCAGTCTAATTCAGGTGGTGATATACTTAAGCAGTGTCCCCAGCTGGTAGTGAGCACTTTTTTGTCTTGAAATGAAATGCTGAGAGAGTAAATCTACCACTTTTGGCTATTTTCAACTGACTTTATTCTTGTAAACATTTGTAAATACGCTTATGAACAGAGAAGGGGCATTAAAACAAAAGAGGGGGGTTTTAGGCACTGAGATCACTTGTTCTACCACAGTGAGGAGCACAGATGCTACCAATATAAAGCAGCTAGCTCTTCTATAGAGATTTTAAAATGAGGAAGGGGTTTGCTGCATTGAAGCCAGTGCATGGTGTGATCTCAGGGAAAGCTGTTAAGTGAATCTAAAGCAGTTACTTTACCTAAAATTAGGTACCCCAGAAGATGCAGCCTCTTTGGGGTAGAAACAGAAATGCTCAGTCAGAACACCATCAAATTTGATTGCACACACTGACTGCATGGCTAGCAAAGAAAATCCCAGCACAGCCTGAATGAAAATTATCCCGACATTCATAATATCCATTATACATCTTATCAAAAGCTGAACATTCAGTAGTCACCAGCACAAAGAGACTGAAAGGTAAATCCTGATCTGCTGACCCAGAGCAGAGTTGGAAGTGTGCTTGCTCAGCAACACAGATGCAATGGAGCCCTGCTCTGAACTCAAGGAGCAATGAGGGAGACCTGGGTGTCCGCAAGTGCTTGGCTGACCTTTCTGCATGGTTAACATTGCACAGAGTTTGTTAGACTGTCTGTTAGGAGAGAAAAAAAAAAAAGGCTGAGCAGTGGGTTATTGTGTTGTGCTAAACCACAAAAATAACCTTTCTGCTAAGAAAAAACCCACACAACTGAAGGCCACAGAGCTCATTTTCTGTCATTTACACCCAAAAAAATTAAAAATTTTTCATCTGAGGGATATACAGCTGAAGGGACAGCTTTGTGCCAGCAATTTATGGCCAGATTTCATCCCTCAAAAATGGGCTGCTTGCTTCCACACAGTCACTGTAGGCTTCCTGGACAGTCACCCGGAGATGGTAGCCATCTCCAGAAGTTGATAAAGATCGTAACTGGGCTGACTTAGATTAATACTAAGTCTATTTCTTTCCTCCAACTGTTGAGAGGCTTTGAAAGATACGAGCTCCTAATCAAGGAGCTTCAGCTAAGTACTTATTTAACTGAATTGGTGCTGCCTAAGTATAAATAGGATCAATCTAGGTTTTAGTTAATAATTAACAAACTAAAAGAGAAGTATCAAGGCATATTTAAAGACCTCTTGTGTCCTCAGATACCAAATTAAGTTTTGTTTTGTTTTGTTTTCTTCTTAAATGTCAGCAGTGGACTAACGCCCAACATCCATCACCAACGCCCCGTTTTAGGCCGAGGTGGTTCTGAATTTTTGAACTACTTCGGCAGTGAGCTCCAGTGAAGGGATTACAGTTCCACTGAAATCAGATCGGTAGCTGAGCAGGAGCCCGGCTCTTCACTCCTTGCACAGGAACGACTGCAGCAACACTGTTGTGCACTTAAAAACTGATGTCCAGGTTCTGCAAGTAACTACCAGGTGATGCTAACATGTTTTCTCTGTTGCTGCAGCTCTGTTGCTGAAGCTCAAGTTGCCATTTACTTGGACTGTAATCAGATTTCAGCAGCTTGTCAGACAGTACCACCAATGACCAGCCCTGGTTCTGGACCTGCTCCCACTCCACAGACTTCCTCCCTTAGGGAAGGGTGCTGATGGTCCCCTGGGCTGCTTAGAGCTTCATCCCTCTAGCCCAGGAATTAATTAATTGCCACCAATGGAAGGCTAACCACAATCCTGTCCAATGTATCTTCGGTCTCTTTTTTAAAAAACAGTACAAAAGAACCTCCCCAAACTGTACTGAATCAGTACAGAAAAGGTGGAAGGTGGAAGTTCTAGAACCAGGCACAGATCAAATGCCATGCGTGCAGCACCTGGGGGGTGTGAGAGCCCCCCACGCGCACTAGAGGAAACCTTCGGCAGATCACAGCTCGCATTTAAATCCATCATTAGTGATTACCTGTAATTTTTCTCTAAGGGCACTTATTTTCTAAAATTAGAACAGAATTATCTATATACCTTCATTCTGCAGTCAAATAAACAATTTTATCTCCTGGGAACATCTCCCTGTCCTTAACAGCCTGTCTAGCAGGTGCGTTTTATCCCTGGATGTCCCAACTCCTGATAAGAGTCCACACAGCTGAACACCAGGTTTTTGCAATGTGTTGAGCTATTTCTCACCTCACTGCCCTGGTTGAATTGTTTTGTCCACAGGAGATGAGCACAGCAATCCAAAACCTGCCTTTAAAAGAGAGGTCCATGCATCACACAGAGGCAATCAGTTAAGAAGTGGAACTTGGTAATAATCAAACTTAGCTCAACTTTTTGCCTCCCCATACAGATCTGTGACACATTGGTAATTGAAACTTGCTTTGCATGTGGTAAACAACCAAGCTCCTACTCCAGAAAAGAAAGGTGTTATTACTGAGAGGCGGCAGTCCAGGAACTACTGGGGCAGGGGGTTGAGGAAAGGGGGTTGAGTGTGGACTTAGATAACGAGTTTCTCTTTAATTACTGTTACATGAGAGATTACAAATGAGATGTCTCATGCCAAGGTAGGATGAAGGAAATTATGGAGAAGGAAAAATACTTTTAATTGAAAACAAACAACAGCAACAAAAACCAACCAAATAAAAAACCCAAACCAAACAAAAAAAACCCCCACAAAACAACCCCCCCACAAAACCCCCAAACCTTATCATTTTTATCAATAAAAATGTTTTTTATCTCCGGGACCCCCCCCTCCTTCCCTCGGATCTGTCGCTGGGGCCGCAGCCCGCCGGCGCGGGGGCTCCCCGATGGGACGGAGGCTACGCGCAGCTCCTCCGAGGGGATTGATCCGGCCGTCGGGTTTATCCGTGGGCTCCTCAGAAAAGCCGGCTCTGAAAGGGCACAGGGCAGCGGAGAGGGTCCCGCCCCCGAGACGGCACCGGAGCCGCAGCGAGGTGTGGGTGCCCGGCGGAGCGAGCGGAGGGCTGCGGGGCTCGCCTAAACGGCGGGTGTGTGTGTGTGTGTGCGTGACATAGGCGACCCCGAAGGGGAGACAGCGTCCACCTCTCCCCCTGGGAGCCCCCGCCCCGCTGCCGACCTCTCCTCGGCGCTCGCCCCGTCTCACACCCCGATCCCGCCCCCGGAGGTAGCTCTCCCAGGGGAAGCCGGTCGCGAAGGATGCAGACTGCAGCTCCGAGGTAATGATTAATGGCCGTGCCCACCGGGGCGGGGGTGGGGGGAGAGGCGAGGTGAGATAAAATGGGACGGCGGGGAGCTGGGAGGAGGGAGGCACCGTCGCGGAGGCCCGCCGGCAGCATGGTCCCCGTCGCGCCAGTGCTGCTGCTGCCGCTGTTGCTGGGGCGGCCGCTGCTCGGGGCGCCGGGACACGGTGCGGGCACCTGGTCCCGCTTCGCCCGGCTGCCCTACCCGCAGGACCAGCTCTTCCTCCACGACACCTTCCCCGACGGCTTCCTCTGGGGGGCGGGCAGCGCCGCCTACCAGACGGAGGGCGGCTGGCGCCAGGGCGGCAAAGGCGCTTCGATCTGGGACACCTTCGCCCACCGCCCGTCCGCGCCGGCGGGCGGCGACGTGGCCAGCGACAGCTACAACAACCTGTTCCGCGACGCCGAGGCGCTGCGGCGCCTGGGGGTCTCGCACTACCGCTTCTCGCTGTCCTGGGCCCGGCTGCTGCCCAACGGCACAGCGCCTGTCAACCCCGCCGGGCTGGCCCACTACAGCCGGCTGCTGGGCCACCTGCGGGAGCTGGGCATCGAGCCCGTCGTCACCCTGTACCACTGGGACCTGCCGCAGGGTCTGCAGGACGCCTTTGGCGGCTGGGCCAGCCCTGTCCTGCCCCAGCTCTTCCGTGACTATGCCGAGCTCTGCTTCCGGCACTTCGGCGGGCAGGTGCGCTACTGGCTGACCATGGACAACCCCTACGTGGTGGCCTGGCATGGGTACGGCACTGGGCAGCTCCCGCCCGGTGTGCGGGGAGGCCCGCGCCTTGGCTACCGGGCAGCCCACCACCTGCTACAGGTAAATGGCGGGCAATGGGAAGGGGCCCCGGCAGCTCCTTGGCCTCTGGGTTGTGCCAAGGGGATGGGTATGGAGGCTGCCGGAGGGGAAACCAAAACGACAGGCCGGACACAGTGCGAGCAGCTGGATTATGGGGTAAAGGATAAAGAGATGGGAGGCGGGAACTTTCTGTCTACGGTTATTCTGAGTTGGTGGAAACGTGCTGAGTTAAAGTGCTCTCTGTGGCCTGCAGAAGTGTTCATTGAGAATACTGTTCTGGGTGGGTGAATGGATGCATTTGGCAGTGCCAGACAGCGCCAGCTTACTGAGGTTACTGTGCAAGTATTTAATATGACTGTGAAGAGACCTCATGTATTGATAAAACTGATCGTGAGTTAATGGGGATGGTAGAGGTGGCAGCAGTGTCGTCCTGAGACAGAGTTTGCGGGTTTCTTCGAGTATGACCCCTTCTGGGATAAAAAGACTGTTCTCCACCTAGCCTAGTGAGTGGCATAGGTAATTTCCTATATAATTTTTAAGCAGTGTATCTATATGTGGTGTAATTGTACTGTTTACTGTAAGCAAACATTTTGGATTCTTGGGGAGAATTAAGTAAAAGCGTGTACAAGTCCTTCCAGTGACAGGAAAAAGGATTCAGCCTAACTGCAATGGTGTGGCCATTAAGGCACACTGTTGTACTTTAATCCACATTTATAAACTCTGCTAATGTCCATCTGCTCAACGTACACTTAACCAGCAGGAGTTACATCCTAATGAGTATCGTACAGTCGATGTGAACACCAAGAAAATAATCCAGCACATGCATTACTCAACTTTTTGCTGCTTTCCTGCATAACTTTTGCATTGTTTAGTGCTGCAATTAGAGAAAATACAAGTGGGGAAAATGTGGGTAAAATGTCAGATCAAATTTCTGGTCCTGAAACCTTTAAACTCTTCATTTAGCATGGTGGGGTGTACCTGACTGTTTCACACTTGAGTATATCCCACATGACCATAGTATCTGCCTGAGTCCCTCATAATCTCAAGCATCTGCTTGTTCTCATGAAAGCAGTATGGAGAAGGAAGGTGCTTTTCTATTTAACAGGTGAGAAATTGAGACATAGACTTTGCCTAAACCGTGTAAAAAGTGTAGTTCAAGTCTAACAATACTTGGTTTTAGTGAGAGAACCTTGTGTTTAGTTTTGTCCTAGTGACTGTCTGTCTGGGTTTTCACAATTAGTGGGTGTTTGTACGCAAGAGTGTAAGGCAGCAAGGAATCATTTTTTCCACCTTTCATGAGTGAGGAACTGAAACATAGATGCAGTTAAGACCCTAAGTGCCCTCTGACTATTACTGCCCTTTTCCTGGCATGTGCTCTTTTCAGAATACTGGTCAGTTACACTCTTCTACATACCAGATCCCCAAATCTTGAATCATCTTCAGAGAAAATAAGGATTATGCCATTTATGCAGAAGAGCTTCCAGAACAGCTCCTGCAGATAGGAGTCTTCAGTGCAGTCAGAGAGAGAGCCTAACACTTCAAAACAGAGAAATGAAGAGCTTTAATAATGAAATCCTCCTTTTCCTTCTTACATCTCCGTTGGTTATTGGTATGGCACCTTTCAACTTGTGCAAGCAATGAAGTAGATGCTATGTATGGCTTCTTTGACTACATAGCCTGATAATCTGTAGAGAAAGTGCATGTAATTGTGTAATGAAAGATTAAGCTATTCTGCATTTCCATGTGCAAATTAAATTCTTCTATGTAATCCTTGAGTGACTGACTTTGCAACTTGCATAATGTTTTTTAATGTGTGTCTGAGGGTTGCAGTAGTTCTGTAGGTGAATTGGGTCAATTGCTCTCTGGAGCACGTTTGATTTGGATCATAAGGCTGTACAATAGTATCACTTCATCACATAACCTGGAGCAAGAGTGCAGTGCCAGGCAGTGCTGCTGGGAGATGCAGTTCTCACAGCCCCACCAGAAAAGATGTGGTTGTACTGTCACAAAAAACCCGCTTTCAGCTGCTTAACCTTTTGCTGCTTATCTCTGACATCACTCAAGAGGTCTGGTCCTGGGTTGCTTCCTTATCTTTTTTTCTTCTCTGTGGCATTCATGACTCTCTCATCTGTTGTTTTTTTGTTTTACTCAGGGAAATTAATTGAGCTTCCAGAACATGTTTGGTTTTTAAAAGGTGTAGTGGGTTTTCATGAATGTTTGGTTCTTAGCAAATGAGCAGACTAACTCTTAATATACATGGTTGCTGAGTTTTTCTTCCTTATTTATAATATGCAATTTTAAGCATCTTTCCACATTTATTCAAATCAAAGACCATCATAAGTGTAAAGCTTAATAGCTAGTGAAATCTGATGTCTACTAATTTATTGTACTGGATGCTAATTACATTAAAAGACAAAATAATTTCCTTTAAGTTCATTAAATTCAACAGATACGAATGTGGATTTTGGGCTCTGTCTTTCTCAGCAAGTTATTTATTATCTGGATAAATAACCAAATAAGTGTTTAATTCCATTCAGGCTGTTCACTTCAGGGCTGGTGAAAACAGGGCAAGGAAGTTTGATCTGAATAATGATGTTTAAATTTATCTTGAATGAATTTCATACAATTTGATGAATTTTTAAATTACCTGTCATTTTTCTGAACTTCCACAAGTTGCGTCCTAGCAGATACGAAATGAGCACAGTAAGAGACACTTCTTGTAAAACAGAGCAAATAAAAATAGCTTACAAAACCCTTGTGAGAAAAAACATGTTATGGATGCATCCTTGGTTTGTTATTGAGGTATGTTGATCAGTATTCTGTGAAAACTTTAGCCTTCTATAGTATTTCCACTGACACTTGTCACTTTCGATATGTCTAAGTCCTTCAAATATGGGAAGAAATGGAAGAAGCTGTA
The DNA here is from genome assembly GCA_025447955.1 of Psilopsiagon aurifrons. Lineage (NCBI taxonomy): Eukaryota > Metazoa > Chordata > Aves > Psittaciformes > Psittacidae > Psilopsiagon > Psilopsiagon aurifrons. Next base: position 27,019 of record JAOEHY010053085.1, on the reverse strand, counting down.
TGTGTTTATTCACAAAATAAATTGAATGGCTCAAATATAGTTCATAAAAGTTGGCATTCTCTCGGGTCAACAGCCACAAAGTGTAATGCCAGCAATATATCATGTATATGACTCATCTCTTTCTCTGGATAAGAGTTGAGAGGTCATTTTATTATGTTCTAGTTTTTGCAAATGCATTTTTTCATTACTGGCTCTCTGTATGTTGTCTGAGTTGGACATACTTGGATTTACTCAATATTAACAGCATTTGCAGAAACAGAAGAACACACAGTTTGCCTGCAGAAGTGAGTGGAATTGCTGCCTGGAAACCAGTCACATAGCAACAGACTGATTTCTATTCCAAAACACTTTCCAAAACAAAAGGTAAGTACTCTTTTCTTGACCTTCAGTGCTAAACCTAATAAAGTATCAGTAATTGCAGCATAGGAGAATGTTTTTTTTCTCCGTATGAATTGTTTCATTGTTTCTTTCAAAATTCAGACAGCCTTCAAACTTTCACTCAGAGCAAATGAGTGACTTGGATTTTCCTGAAGGTAACACAACTCATCCTAGTGGTGAAGACATACAGAATTTTTAGAAAAAAGAAGGAATAATAATAAATAGTACTTGGTATTTTTTCCTATTCTTGATTTCTTAAGACTTAATTCAAGGATGAACAAAGAAGAAATTTGTTCTGTTTCTGGATTTGAGTATCAGTTGGGTAGTATATATTTGCAGAGAATTTATTGCAGTAGTGATTATTCTAATCGGTAATCATTGAATCAGGTATCTTTCAAATGCCAGAGATGGCAAAGAAGTGCAGTCAAATCATAGAACCATCTCAGATCTGATGCTGCAGCTTTCTGTGCCAGTAGCTATGAATGGTTCTATGATCTTTTTAAATTAAAAGCTGTAGCGTACCTTTCTCAAGCTTTAATTATCAAAAGAAAAAGAATAAATTGAGTTTCATTTAAAAATGGGGTAAACAGAGGAGTTTGGATTTCAAGGGCACTTATTTAAAGATAGAATATGTAATCTTCCCCTTGCCATTTCTACCTGATTGCACGCATATTTGCAAAAGGAATGTTGTTCTCAAATATTCTGCTGTAACAAAAAAGCTGCTTTGATCTTTACAGACTACTTTGATGTTTAATTATAGAAAAATTTGGACTACGTGGAGAATAAAGTGTTATCCTGGAAAAGTAAGAGTGGACCTCCCTCATGTCAGAAAGTCTCGCTGGGTACATGAGTGTAAAGCTATCTACTCCTTGATACTCTTCCATTTTGCGTTAGTAGAACCTCATGAAGTATGAGACATTCTTGGTTCTCCCCTTAAACCTCTTCCATCAAGCAGAAGAGATCCTGTATTTGTTTCTGTTCTGGAGGATCTGAAGTGAGGTGTGTGGAAGGACTCAGGTTGCCATGCATTCCTTCATATGACGAACTTTTCCAGTTTCTGTTTCATCTTGTTTCTATGGAAGGTTTCCAGTACTTAAAGTAGTTGATAGGCATAATTCCTACCTGTACTTAAGGATGTTGTTTGGGCCAGGAAAATGAAGCCTAATGTCAATTTTTTCAGAGTGAAATTTATATTTTGGTTTAAGATAGTTCACCAGTTTTTGACCGAAAGCAAGGAGCTCTTAGAGGTTTTTGCACGATAGGTCAAGTCAAAACCTCTATTGCACAGATGTCAGCAGGTTAAAAGTGCAGACAGTTCTTTCAGTTGAGAGTGTTGTCTTATGTGAGCAAGAAATACTTCGTGATGTAAGAGAAAGTTGCTTCACTTGTCACATGCCCACCTTCTAGAAGGTCAAATTCTGATCTCTCTTGCTTTGGTAGAAATTTAATCAGAATAGGACTCTGGCAGGATCTTGGGCAATTATGTTGTGCTTTAACCCCAGGCAGCAGCTCAGCACCACGCAGACGCTTGTGGAATGGGGGAGAGAACTGAAAAAGTAAAATGAGAAGACTTGTGGGTTGAGAAAAAGTTTAATAGGCAGGGGAAAAGCCACACACAGGCAAAGCGAAACTAGGAATGCATTCACCACCTCTAATCGGTGGGCAGGTGTTCAGCCATCTCCAGAACAACAAGGCTCTATTATATGTAATGGTTACTTGGGAAGACAAATGCCAACACTCCAAATATCCCCTGCTTCTTTCTTCTTCCTTCCTCTTTATATGCTTAGCATGATGCCATATGGTCTGGGATATTGCTTTGGTCAGTTGGTGTCGCCTGTCCTGGCTCCTAACTTCTTGTGCACCTCCAAGCTACTCCCTGGTGGCATAGTGCGAGGAGCAGAAAAGACCTTGGCTCTGTGTAAGCACTACTCAGCAATAGTGAAAACATCCTGTGTTAGGAGCACTGTTTCCAGCACAAATCCAAAATACAGCCCTATACCAGCTCCTTTGACAACGTTTAACCCAGCCAAAACCAGCATACCTTAGCTTTCTTCCTCACACTTACTAACTCCGGGTAACATTATCTCCTTCCCAGTCTACTCTGGGGAACATAATGCTTTTTTTTCTTATCTTTCAGACTTTCTTCAACTAGACAGAAGCTGTGAATGTGTCTGTACAGCTGGTATTACTATTGGCAAGCCATGACCTTTAGGACAGTGAACAAAGAGTAGTGCACGGTGTGGGCATTTGGAGATGTTTCATTTCAGTTCTTTCTGTGGTGACTATGATGTGTATCCTTCTTACAGTGGGAGAAACAGGAAGGAACAGGTGCATGTGGATGCTGTGTAGTTTACTTAGCTCCTGTTTGCAGAATCTTGTGGGTTTCAGTTAGCAACTGGCAGAGTTTGAGGGCTGTTTGCTAATCCTTGCAGCTGAGCGTGTGATTGTGTGCTTGGTTGTTGCTGTTGAACAGTTAAACTGCTGAACTTGATCGGAAGGTTTCAGACTGATTATGACAAAGTTTTTAAAAAGCCAAGAAGCCACCTGTTAGAGGAGCTTGCTTGCACAGACCTGAAGGTGCAAGGAATATACACGAGGATGTTTTCTTCTTTCTTTCCATGATGGTAAAAATAAAGGAGAGGAAATGATGAAGAAGTGCTTCTGAAGAAGTAGGGGAGGTGACCTCCAGCTACCGTGATGACAGGTTGTAGAAATTATAGGATGTGTGTTACCCATTTTAAGTACTAAATAAAAGCTACTTATGCTTAATACTTGCCTGCCAAAGCATATAGAAGAGTGTCAGAGGTAAAACTGTGAATGCTGATTTTAGATTAAATTGGAAGAATGGAACAGAAAATCAGGTTGGGGACAACATCTCAGGATATTTAGGGAATTACTGGACTGAAGACTGGACATACCTCTGAGGAAGAAGGTGACACATGGAATATGAGTATGAATAAAACATGAAAGAAGAGACTGGCTTCTGAATTACTTCACCTGAGAGAAAATACACCATTAGAAAGAGAAGGTGAGTTTTCAGGAAGGAAAAGTAATTAACTAAGCAGAAGAGGAGAAAGAGATATTGTCCACAGCAAGGGACTGGAGCCTTTGGTAAACCAGGGTGAGTAGGAGATGAGTGATACCAAGGAAGGGAAGGAATTAGGTTCAGAATGATGCTCTCTAAATACTCCTGGATATAAATATCAATGACAGGAAGAAGATTTACAGGACACACGCGCGCACACACAAAAGGATTAAAGTTCAATATCAGTACGATTAGATGGACTCTTAGAAGTCTTGGATAGCCCTTGGAGGAAAGAGCTTCTGGAATGACTTTTCAGTGTTCATGGTAAGAACAAAAACCTTTAAGACGGTTGGAGCAGCTTGAGAAAAGAGACTCTTGATGCGTTTGCTGGCAGTGGAGGTAACAGTACTTTTAAACGTGTTTTCTTCCTCTTTGAAAATTCATAGCAGACTGATACATGGCAGGATTTAAACTCTGAGAATGATGTTCAATTGAAAAAATTCAGTACAATCTGTGTTAATAGTAAACAGGTTGTTTAGGATGTCAGTGATAGCAACTTCTGGCTTGCTGTGTTAGCTCCAACTTTGGGTGTGCAAAACACTTGTAAGACACCTGGCCTGTTAAGCTTCTGATGTGCCTCCCTGGAGATTTGTCAGGTAGGATCATTTTAGATGCACATTGGAATAAGACAAAGCAATTTAAGAATCTCTGGATTTGGCACATGGAAAATCATTTGTGTTGTGTCATTTTTATGTATGTTTAGGCTGAGAGGAGATAGCATTCTGTAATATGGAGAACTGCAAAAGTTTACATTTAGCTTTGTTTTGATTCTGGTTAAAAATACCAAACCCAAACCTATATTCTAAATTCTCTCAGGTACAGAAATCTTTATAGGTGCAGTTTACAACAGCTGGTGTAGGAACCAGGAGCCTGGGAACATGGGTAGTTCCAGTGCCATGGGGCAGCAGGGCTCTGTGACTTACGCATGATAGGAAGCCCAGGGGTTTTTGAATGTCTCAGGGTCTGGCCAGCCTGGGAACCTGGAAGTGCTGTGAGACCCCCTGCAATGTGCTCTTCAGCAAGGGGGTGAGCTGATGGGAAGCCACAGGCATTTCCAGTGGACTGGCACTTTGGTCTGCACATGATCATTTTGTTGCTTGCACTTTAGGTTTCATATTGACAGCTGAGCTTTGACTTCTGGTTTAGTCAGGCTAGGGCACCTCTGAAGACAGCTGAATGGTTTGAAATTGACCAGGAGACTATGGAAATGCCTTGTTATTTTGTGAGTCCAAAAGTCAACCCAGGAATCCTTTTACCGGTTAATAAGGCTAGAAACATTGGAACCACTGGGATTATATTTTACAAGCTATTTGCTTTACACTTCTGAAGACAGTAGCAGCTGTTTGTTTTGATCCTGCTTCTAGAAAAGGCGTCAAATGGCTGGACATGGAGGGGGACAGACTTGTAGCTGTTCGTCACACATTCTGGAAAGAGTTCACTGTGATTTTCCAGTGCTTTCCTCAGTCAGTTTTTTTCATGTTCTTTTGAATGTGTAGTAGTTCCTCTGGAACAGTTGTTTTTCAGAGCTGAGGGCAAAGTTTACTCAAGTTGTTTATTTAACTTTCAGTATTTTAAGAAATAATCTCATTTTTTGCTGCAGGCATGGAACTGTTGAACATAGTTATTGGTTAATTATTCTAACAATGGTTCCTTAACTCAGATATATGTGGAAATGGTAGAATTATACAGCACTTCTCTTTTTGGGAAAGCAGTTTGGGAATATATTACATTGTCAGGCCGACTGCGTATTTTTTGGTTTGTGTTTTGTAAGTAATAATGTTTTGCTTTAAAATCAATAAGTCTGACCTCAAGTTTGAATTGAAAGTTCAGCTGGCTCCTGACTGTACAGTGGTGACATGCTTTTTATAATATGCTTATTTCATTTTTCATTTATTTTCTTGTCATTGTCCAGTGTTAACTTTGGTACAAGGAGTGTTTGTGAGAGGAGGGCCACCACAACAGAATGGCCTGTTATGTATGCCATCAGGAGGCAAAATCCAGGCCAGAAAGAGTCATTATAAACCATGGAGTAATAGGAAAGAGGAGTATTAGGAAAACGGACAATGCATAAGGTGCTGGTGAGATATGGGGGTGACTGACAGTGTGTGGGAATGCAGGAGCTCGGTTTATGAGGCAGTACTGCAGTTTTGTGTGCATATATGTAGCACTGAAAATGAAGAGTGATGTGTGTAGTGGTTTAATCCCAGCCAGCAACTAAGTGCCACACAGCTGCTCGTTCACACCCTTCCTGTTTCTCTGGTTGGATGGGGAAGAGAATCTGAAGCAGGTAAAACCCACAGGCTGAGATATGAATAGTTTAATAGCTGAAATATAATCATCATAATATAAAAGTTATTAATAATAACAACAACCACCAGCTGACTAATGCGCAGCTCCAAGAAGTGATTGGCTTCTCCTGGCCAACTCGCCTCAGTTGCTATACTACTTGCTGTGGTATGGAATACCCCTTTGGCTAATTTGGGTCAGGTGTCCTGTCTGCTCCCTTCCAGCTTCTTGTGTCCCTCCTCACTGGCAGAGCATAAGAGACTGAAAAGTCCTTGATCAGGATAAGACTAAAGCCTTAACATAGTACTCTAGCAGCTAATGGGAAGAAAACTAACTCTGTCCCAACTGAAACCAGGAAGATGTGAAACAAGAAGGCCTGGAGTCCCCCGAAGTTGACATGAGTTGTCCTCTGGTTCATTTTTATTTATAAACGTTTTATTTATTTATTTATTAAGGAAGCTGACCAGTGATTCAGTCAAATCACAAACCATGCTTCACAGTGATGAAGCCTAATTCAAAGAGTCTGTCTTGTCTTATGGTGTCCAATTGCTGTTCCCACATTGCTGCCAGCACTGGGAGTAAGGGGCACAGCAGCCTGCAAAAGAAAGGACGGATGCTACATTAAATCTGGGTTTCTCAAAGGAGCTTAAGGAAAATAAGTGTGGACTGATTTTTCCTGAAGCTTTTTTGAGAATCCTGCCACTTTCAAGCAGTTAAGTAGATTAGCAAGTTGAACAGATGTATACCTCTTCACTTGAAGCAAATGTGCATTCCCATATTCAAGTAGCACCTCTTTGGTGTGAAGTGTAAGGCCTTGGAAATGCATGAAGGAGCTCTTGAATCCTGTTTATCATCCTGTTTCCCTTCTCAGCCATGAACATGAATGAGAAGAGAATACGGGGGTATATCCTACAGGGCAAGAAAAAAGCTGCAAGAATATGATTCAGCTGAAGTTTTGCATCTTAATAGTATGCTTGGTAGTATTAAAAAATGCCACTTATCCTTCTTCGTAGTTAGCTGTGATTACTACCCGCCTGTCATATGAGCTAGCTTTTTTTCATATTCCAAATTCCTCCTGTTTTCGCAAAATAATATCATGTAATTAGAGCAAGTCATCAAGGTCTAAAACCTGTGAAGCTGGAATTCGCTGCTTCATTGAAATTAAAGTATTTGAGAGATTTAAGTTTTCCCAAAAAAAACCTGAGAACTAGGGAAAATAACAAATCTGTCATTTTATTTTTACTTTGCCATGAAAATTCTTGGGTTTCCATTTTGATGTGGTATTGAAAAATGTCATTTTGATACAGTGAGTCAGTCAGTCATTTCACACACTGCCTTCTGTATTCTTTCATTGGATGAGTGCCCACTGCTTCAAATTGGGTCAGTTTACCCTTGTGAAGTTGCTGTGTATCCTGCTGCAGTATGACTTGACTTCTTGAAGCTGCAGATTGATGCCTTTCATTCTTTGATGAAAGAAATAAACCAGTCTTAGAGCTGTAAGGACAGAATTACTGCACCGCAGCGATTATTCTGTGTCTCGCATATGTAGCTGGGCTGCTTGTTCCACTTTTATGTGAAAGTCATTTACACGCTTCTCTTTCCTGTTTCTGGTAAAAAGTGGTACTTGAAGGAGGCAGATGCTTAAAAGGGAGGGA